>JANHFX010029533.1:39680-65354 GCA_027560015.1 Chloroceryle amazona | reverse complement strand
TTGTACCATTGAATTTTCTCTTGTTTTGTATTTCTGACTTGAGTCCCTCGTTGTTTTGCTTTTCAAACCATTACAATTAATTTGTTGAACTCTCAAAAGTACACATAGATGACGAAATCATGATTCTGTAATAATACAGGCATTGGAGAATTAGAGATACTTATTATAGATGTGTAAGGCAGCTATGTCAACATTTTAATATATTTATATAATATGATCTACTGCATATACATTTTATAATGACATGGGTATACCCAGTTATACAGGTAGGTACGTAAAAGGGAAAGAAGAACAATACTGCAGCTCCACATGTTTTTCAGAATAGGAAAAGATTTTTGTTCAGAATCCGATGTTTCTGGTGGAAATACTTTGCAAGACAGGCATGTTTTCCATCAACCTAAATACTATTAACCCCAACAGAAAAAACACTGTTAAGAAAATTACTTGATGAGGCACCATTCAAAAACACTGCGCTACACATCAGCTTAGGAACTTGTGTATTGTAACATGATAATGTTAAAATACCAGCCTAATTACTTCTTAAAGTTGCTTGTTCTGGAAAAGTCATCCACAGATTCGTGTTAATTCACAGACAGCAAGGCTGAGATCCACATGACAAGCTTGATCCAGAGCATATTAAAGTCAAGGGAAGTTCATTGACGTCAAAGGATTACAGTTCAGAAACTAAAATAAGGTACTACAGCACAGCATTGAATAACCCTTTTATGAGCCATTCATTCATCTTGGTGGATGAGGGGAATAATTGCCTTTTTTATTATTATTATTATTGCTTGGGGTTTTTTTCTTATTTAATTATTTATTTTTAATTTTCTTCCTTCTTCCGTTCTTTCCTTCCTCCCCGTTCCTCTCTCTCTTTCTCTCTCTCATTTGTTCTTTTTCTTCTCATTCCTTGTCTGTTTCCTCAAACCAACTGAATAGCGACATTGTGAAAGTTCAGTGACAGCTTAACGCAAATTGTTTTTACCAGAGCTGCAGTCAGTACATTTGTGACCACTAAATTTGTATATGGGTCTAAGAAATATGACTTTGGCAGTAAAGGTGTCATATGCCTGCTAAGGCATGGCTCACAGGCATTTTAGCATGCACCATTGCAAGCTGCTGTGGTAGTTAATTTTTCCACTGGTACCATCAATTCTAGTCTTTGTTGTCACTGTGTAGTATCTCACTGTTTTCAATTGTCTTAGAACCCTCACTTCAAATTTCTACTCCTTCTATGAGAAAACAAAAATATATATTCTCTCTTCTGAAATGTGTGGCTTGCTATTCATTTATAGGTTGTGCTATTTGCCTTAGCCACAGCCAGTACATGGAGGTGTGAACCACAGATGATGTAGGCTCAAATCTTAAAAAAAAAAAAAGTTTTCTTTTTCCAAGTCAATTCTTCATATATATCAGACAACAGTTAAAGACCTTGGGGGAGAGGTATATGTTTCTTTAGCTTGTTTTATTGCTGATGTAAAGGACATTTTTTATGTAAACAATATAGTTTTCACTTTGAATTTGACCACCCCTTCACAACAAACAGCATTACTGATTGAAGAACAAAGCAAGACCATTCCTTTGAGGTATCCAGACTAGTTCTATTTCCAACATGCACTGAATAGTCCCAAGATAACAATATTTTTGAGCCACATGAAATGAGTGGTGTCAGACTATATAAACAACCACCCCAGCAAGCAGTTCAAGCATACTTTGTGAACTGAGTCAGTCTTCTCCCTGAGTTCCTCTTTTCCACCAATTTCTGCATTTCTACTACAGAGACTTCCTATATAGAGGGTCTATTAGAGAACATGTGTCTTTGATTGACCATTGGAATGGTCCAAAATGGACACTCATTGCTGCTTTCCCCAGGTATTCTTTTACCAAGATGTATACCTTAGCAGAGTTTGTGACACTGAACAAAGTAAATGAAGAGAGTGCAACCCAAGGGAATTCTGGTCTGAAACACATACCAAAACCACTAAATGGGTAACCTTTGGTTTTATATTAAAGAAGGTTCCTTTTAGTTAGAAGCAGGTAAATTGATTACTTTTAGACCATTAAGATCACATCAGCATTATTTTTTGCTGGTCCAAATAAATTACTGAATTCGGTCAAAAAAAGAATCATACATTGTCCTTTTGTATTCATCTTAAAACTGGTAAAAATACTCTTCTTGGCATTAAAGAAGTATCCTTGCTCCTTGCACTCTCTGAGTGCAAACACACAGAGAAACAAAAAATATATTATAAATGGTACTTGATCCAGTAGGGTATGCAGTTACCAAAACTTTTTCTAATAACTGCTTCTGTGAAGAAACATTCTCCTAATCACCTCTTGCAGTATATTAAGATTGAGCTCAGATTCTCATGTTCTCCTTAACACCTACAGCATTTAAATATTTTGATGATGGGAACAATACTCTTATTGAAATATGGGTGTTCGATTTCTACATTTGGATACTGTAGAAGGAGGAAAAAAGAAAGGACATTATGACTACAGAATTGTGAAATCTAAGATCTCTAAAGGTGTTCCTCTCCTTGGAGTTGTTCTTATATGCTTTTGAGACATCTTCTATCGAATACACTGGGTGCCTAGAAAGTAGGTAGACCTGATTCAAATCATGTCTTAAGTCCTAACTGCTCTGGTGATGTCATCTCTCAACCATCATGTGTAATTGTGCATTGTGCAATCCTCCTCTTTAAGTCCTGGTTTAATGAAAGAGCTCTTTCAAACTCTTTGTGTTTTTCCAAAATACATAGGAATATAGATATTGATTTCTCACATTCTGTATCTATAATTTTATTTCACTTCAACAGTAACATTCCCAGAGGTGTCTCCAACAGATAGTTTAAAAATATTAATTATAATATATTGAACTCTCTGCGTATATTCAAAGTGCCCTGTAAAATTTATTTATTCTCTATAACTGTGTTCAATTGCATCTATTACTTATGCAAACCTCCTAAGGCCTTGCACATAAATAACTCCCATTTACTTGAAGTTGCTCATATCCTGCAGTAGAAAAAGACTCCTGTTTACAATTTCACTGCAGATTTTTTTTCAAAAACTCAAAAGTATTTGTTCTTCTTTAACATAAAGCCAAGAAACTCACCTACATACCTGAGAATGTGCACAGACACAAGTCGCAAATGAAAGAACCAGAAAAGCTGAAACATAAGAAAAACATTTTTTCAAAGTATTGCTTCATGCTTTCACTCACGCTTGGGAGGAGCATATAGCTTTGTCCTGGTTTGGGTGAGAACAGAACTAATTTTGTTTGGTGATTTTGTTTTTCAGCTCAGTTCTTCTAACTAACTGCACTGTCTGAAGTTAGCAGTCTCTTTTCCCAGACAGTGTCTGCTGCTGGCAGTGATAGCACCCCGTGTTTAGAGTTACTACCAAGGACTGGTGTGCGGACCAAGGCCTCTGCTGGATCTTGTGAACCGCACTGGGGGGTGCAGGAAAGTGAAAGGCAGCACCTGCAGGGAGAAGCAGACAGGGCAGGTGAACCCAAACTGACCAACAAGGTATCTCATCCCATATACATCATATTCATTATTAAGCAGAGGGATCTGGAGGGTTTATAGTTTGCTTGCTTGCTTGATCACTCACCCTCTCTCTGGGGGCTTCTGGGCTCTTCTCCCCTCTTGGACAGCTTTGCCAGCTTTGCCTGGCTTGACTCAGGTCCTCTTTTGGCTCCTTCCTTGGAGCATCCAAGGAGGACTCTGTCCATTCTGCCTTTGATCCCAATCGGTGTGTTCCTGAATCTGGTACCAGGATCTAGCTCCTGAACACACCTCCTGTCTGCTGCAGGGCCCAGTTGGGGAGTCTCCTGGTGCCTGCTCCACAGCATCAGTAGTGATGGTGACATAATTACCATTGGGGGGTGGGGGAGAGGTGGGTTTGATACTGATTTTCTATATATTTGTATATATTACACTAATATTATTATCATTTTCATTCAAGCTGTTCTAGTTCCCTTTTCTAATGGCTGACTCTCTCTTCCTTATTCCCTTTCTCTTCCCCTTTGGGGAGGGAAGGTGGTTAACAGAGAGCAGCTGCCCCAACCTTAAACTGTGACACTGTGAATCACAAGATAAGCCTATTATCAAGACACTTCAAAGGAACAAATGCAATCAAAAAGGAAATAAGTTATCTTATCAAAATATGTGTGTATACAGTTAATCTGTAAATGGGGTATGTGTATATTTGTGGATTTATTCGTCTTATCTTCATAGGACAATAATATAAAAGCATAAGTGAAGAATATAGTATTATTTTGTGTTTCTCCTGTTTTACCTTGATTCCTACTTCAAAACAACTTTATTCCAAACTAATTTTGTATTTCCAAGATACAGTCCAAACTGATAGAATTAATGGAGTCTGATGTTTTAAAGAAGCCAGTGTAGTCTCCCCACAACATGAACAGAATTTATGCCAAAGCTGAACACTTTTAAAATCTAAGCCTGTGAGTCTAACCTTGCAACTTTGAGGCCATCCATTGATGGATTTTTTTTTTAACAATCTCATTTTATTTAAAAGTGGTAGCAAGTACTTTAAATAATTAGATTGAGTGTTTGTGGCTTGCTTTCTTCTGCTTTCATTATTTATATTTCTGCTACAGTAAACTAACAAGCCACAACACTGACTGACATACTCCTTCATACAGATCATGTTGATGATTTTGGTTGAAAGACATCCCTATAAATATGTGTGCTTAAGTCATTTCATGCTCTAAGTGGAACAGCAGCTGAGGACACTGCTTTGGTTTATCTAGTTTGGAGAGAAGTCTGACAGGTGACCTCATTGCTCTCTATGGCTTCCTCAGGAGGAGAAATGGAGAAGGAGATGATGACCTCTTGTCCAGTTCCAGGGATCTAGTACCAGGACACCTGAGAATGGCTCAAAGCTACATCTCTCACGGGAGGCTCAGCCTTGACACTTGGAAGCATTCCTTTACAGGGAGGGTGGTTAAACCCTGGAATAGGCTTCCTAGAGGTGGTTGATGCACCATGCTCATCAATGTCTAAGAGGCATTGGGACAATGCCCTTAATAATGTGCTTTAACTTTTGGTCAGCCCTATAGTGGTCAGACAGTTGGACTCAATGATCATTGTAGGTCCCTTACAAGTCAACTGTTCTATTCTCTTCATAACTATTGAACTGTGGTTTTGAGAGTCATACTCTGATTACCTGTTACAGTGCCTAAGGCAAGCATGGGTACATACCACAGCAACTAATGCCACTAAAGTTACACTAGGAGTGTTTCATTTACTAGTGCAGATGCAAGCTGTGTAAACTTGAGACATAGTCTCAAGGTCACTTATATGTACCATAGCAGAGTATTAAACATCCATTCTCCGCATCCTAGACAGGATGGATGGACAGTGTCTGCCCAAAAGAAATGCATTCTACAGCATTTTTAAATAACAACAAAGGAGATCAGAAATACTACTGACCATTCATTTAGTTTTTATCAGGAATCCATAATGGGTGGTGAAAGTTTTTTATCCTAAAATTTAAAAAAAAAGACGGAAGAACCCTACATAAACCACATCCAAAAAAATGTAGTCCACTATTTGAGGATAAAAAATTAATAATGTTATGATTGCATTATAAAGGTTATATTATGACACATATAAAAAAGCATAAAACACATGGACAGAGTCTCTACACAAGGTTTTAAAGCAAATTCCCATACTTCCTTAAATTGCCTGTCCTATAAAAACAAAGAAATGTATTTATACAGTAAACATGTATTGTTTACTTACTTAGATAATGGTCTAAAACTTGGAAACAATACCACTGTGAAAAGTCACTAATCAGATCTCTTTACATCTTAATTCAACAGGTCCAAATGTTGGAGTGCAGTAAGGTATGAAGTCTACTACAAGAAAGCTATGTGGTGATAGGATAAGGGGCAATGGTTTTAAACTAGAGCAGGGTAGATTTCGATAAGACATTATGAAGAAGTTCTTTACTACTATTCCTCTGTGAGTTTATGCACCTTGTTAACTTGCCAGAAAACAAATCTACCAGGAAAAAGAAGATTGTCTTCTTTGCTAGGTTAATGAACTGAACTGGGGTTAAACCATGACAGTCACAGAATTGTCTGATGACTGTGGAATAATGACTGGAGGTGTCTTAGAAATTAAAACCATATTAAAGGTACAGCATTATTCACACATTAAGGAAAAGTATAATATCAAAGAAGTTTTTGCAAAGAAGTGTGCAACTGGTATGCAAGGAATCCATTTCACCATGGTTCCCTGAACAGTGTTGCCTTCAAAACAGCACAGAGCAGAGTGAAGACTCCACAGCCAGGATTCATGAATTACCACAGAAGATAAGATCTTTAAGGTACTATGGAACTGATAAGATGCATATTTGCCACCCTGGGCCAAAAATCTGTCATTTTCTGACCACCTTTGTGCAAACTTTGCTCGTTATAATCCCATTATAATACTAAAACACAACTCCATCCCAAAGGCTTCCCGCCTCCAAAGTGTGACCACCCTTCACTAAGCTTGTGTCCTGAATTTTCTTTATCTACACGTTCAAAAGCAAAGTGAGAGATTTTTACACCAATCATAAAAAAAGATCTGTATGCTCAGTCACTCCAGTTCCACCTTGAAGGTGAAAAATGATATAAAAATGGCTTAAGGGAGGGGGGACATCAGGGAAGACATAATTGCAGACAAAGTCAGGGAAGATACCATCACAGATTATTTCTGACTCCTGGTATCAGTCAAAGGGCTGAACCTCTCTTTGCCCCCAACATAGAAACCTTCGGGTAAGATCCAGACTTTCCAAGTAATTCCCCATGAAACCTTAGAAATGTCTCTAGAACTGCTTCTTTTAACTTAATGCATTTTGTATATTTGCAAGTGACGTGCAGACAGTGTCTTTGTCACCAGCAATCCATGAGAACCTGTACTTCTGTTGCTCTCAATAAACTGCACTATTCACGTTGCCAGCCGTGAAAGTGTCTCATTGGGTGCTGCAAGCTTCTGATCGCACGAGACCGCAGAGCACAACCAGATGGTGAGCTCAGCGCTGATAGTGAATCTGAGCCAGGAAAGTTCAAATATATTGAACACGACCAGACTAATGGTGCCAAACTGGACATTACTCAGAATCTAAACCTCGACACCCCAGTCCCTCTGATATCTGAGGACAAGCTATTTGAAATCCAGTATGCCACTAATGCAGGGATTTTATGGATACAGTGGCAGAATGCCCTGTTGCAACTTAAAAGCGAGAATACATTATAACAAACTTGAAAACATGGTAAATATTATACGTGTTAGTTTATCACCCACATTTGAAAACTTACAGCAGGCTAAATATTTGCTTACCACTCCATGTAAGCAATCTCCATCTTAGAAAAGTCACCTTGGCTGATGTCCTGGCCAAGGTGGGAGGGTGTCCACACAGATGAGTGTTGGAGAGGTGACTCCCGATTCCTAAGCTAAAATTTAGGACTTTTATCCCCTGGTTTATGTGACTGATAAACAGTTTGAATACGCAAGGTTGTGGCTGAAAACCTTCAGGTAGTTGTAGCAAAACTATGTCTGATTGGATGATCATCTAGCTACATAAAATGTGTTGAAAACATCACTGAACCCCTCCAAGTTCTCTTTAACTTACTGTCTTAGGAAGCCAAATAGTGTTTTGAACTGAGACTCAGGGTGTACCATTTGTTGAGGAATTTCAAGGCTCATCTCAGGTTTGGGTTCTTTGTGTGCTGCAGTATTGCCCTGTTTGGCCTGGGGCTTATGGACAACTCAGGGTTGAGCCATCTACACAGACCTCCTTGTGTCTCTGCATAGATAGGGCCATAGATAGGCAAATCAAGGCTGAGTCACTTGCACAACCTCTCGTGAGTCACTTGCATGCACCAGATGTTACAAAAACTTGCTTATGAACTATGAGCCAGAAAATCCATACAGATGTACAAAGGTTTGTTTTAGTGTTTGCATTAGGGGCAGGAAGCAGCGAAGACATGTATTTCAGCAACACTCCTACTCAACATCAATTCATGGACCTAAATTGCTATCTCACCTGAGAGAGACAAAATTCAAAAGTAGTAAATACTGAATATAATGATTCAATTTTTCAGTAAAAATATTTAAGTAACTCAGATACTTCCAAAACACAAGCAACTACTTAAGATCCCCATGATAAACACCTAGGATCCCCACAGTGCTGCTAAGTCTTCTGTGAGTTGTTATGTTAGAAGTTCTTGTGAACTCACAGTCACCTTTAAAGAGAAGTTCCTCCAAGTGTTATTAAATCAACATGCAAAGGCAGTATGTTCTTCTGGATGCTCATCCATTAGTGCAATATAACCTTTGTGAAAGACAAACTGAAGTTTGAAACGCTTATCCAAGCTCTGTATTTACTTCACCCAAACTACAGCCAAAGGTTTCCTTGCTATGGCTGCTCATTTTCAAACAGACTAAATCCATATATGCTTTCTAAACTGTACTTTGAAACAGGAAAATAAACCTTAGCTGCTGATGATCAAGTGCAGAAGTTACCACATCAGCATGAAACGTATCATTTCTTACCCATCTCTTAGGACATGTTTCAGGAATCAGCCCCTTATTTGGAATCAGCCATTTATTCACAACTTCAAAGATATGTTGGAACTGGAATCAGGCAACTCCCTCAATTCACAAACATTGATGTTTAATTTTCTTGTAAAATAAATTTCTCACTGATATTTCCCCTTTGTTTTTCCAGAGAAAGCAACAGTGAAGAAATTATACATGTAACTACTGCAATGTTTTTCCAGACAGCTCACACTTCCTTAACCTTGTCATCCATATGTTTTCAAGACTCAGTGTGTATTGCTCATAATGTCTCAATGATGTCATGGTGTTGGATCATAGGCTGGATCTTGGAGGTCTATTCAGCCTCAGAAATTCAGTGATTCTGTGCACTTTCTTAAGCTAGTTGTTAAAGAAACTCAAACAAACATACAAAGTCCTTACTTTCAAACTAACCAATGTTTTTTGAAAGAGATCGAGGTATTTGAGACTACTAAAATTTTTCAGAAAAAAAAATCATAAATGAGTAATTTTCTCCTGATGTTTTCCTCTTTAGAAAGAGCAAGCAGGGTGGGACCATGACTGGGAACACACATAACATATTTATAGGAAAGGCAGGTAATATCTTCTACAAATTTTAATACTTAATATGGTTAATACAAGATACAGGATGAAGCTATTCTGAAGTATGTCAAGAATTAGGACAACATTTTTAGTATTAAACAAGACTAGGAAACAGATGGATTTCTTGTTGCTACTTAAGGGGCTTTATTTTGACTGGTTACTTTCTTGTAGAACTAGTAATACTAACTTTTTGGTAATCATTGCAAAAGAATGCTAGAAAGAAGTATTATATCTTTCAGACATCTCTTACTATCAAGTCAGCACCTGCTCAAAACCCTACATATGCACTCTCCAGGGCAAAAATCACCTCTGTGCTTCCAATGCTTCCTTGAAAACAAGTATTTACAGCAAATTTGGATTATGCTAATTTAATCACCATCTTGCATACATGGAGAACACACTTCAACTACACAGACCCTGTGTATCATCTTCCTTAGGAAAGAAACTACAGATCAATAAAAACTCAGTTTCTAAATATATGAAAGTTTTGACCACAAACAACCTTTTAGATTTGTCTTATGAACCTGCAATAATCAGCTGGGGCCTTTAGGATGGTGGTGGTGGTTGTTTGTTTTTTTTTCTCTTTGGTTGGTTGGTTGTTTTTTTGTTAGTTTTGGGTTGATTTTTTGTTTGTTTGGTTGGTGGGGTTTTTTTTGTTTGGTTGATTGGGTTTTGTTTTTGTTTTCTTTGTTTTTTGATTTAAAGGTAATGTGTGAAAGAGAGAACAGGTTGTGAATCCTCTGACGGTGTTGACCCTATCTCTGCTGAACTCTATGACATTATTGTTGTAGGCACAGTTATAAAGAAAAGGTACTTAATGCAGTGCAGGAGACATCCATGGTAAGGTCTATCCACACTGCAAGAAGCAATGTAGTTCTAAATTGGGAACTCCTATTCTCCCTCTGTGTATCTGCCATTTCCTATACTCCCCTACCATTTAAATCAACATGTAACATGTTCTTTTGTAAAGATTTATGAGTGGAATACTATTCCCAAGTACCTTGGGGTTTCTGAGCATTACATCCTTTTAAAAAACTTTCACTTTTCAGGTATTGAATTATAAAAAAAATTTTGCATTTCATGTTACTCGAAGTTCAAGAAACAATTCAATAGAACTTAATTAAACACTGAACTATGTCAATGGCACATCTAAATTAGGTTAGCTCCTATCAGGACTAGTACTGACAAGCCAGATTTCTGCATCCCTTCAGATCCAAATTAAGAATGTTAATAATTTCAAACATCTTTAAGAAAAACAAACTGCCATGAATAAGAAAACTGCATTCATCAGACAATGCACTGTCAAATATCAGCCATGTATTTTTTATTCAAGAAGGGTAAAAACCCTCAGCTCTCAGTCACATAGGAATGAAAAGCTTACAAAACTTAGAAACCTGTTCATGTCTACTTAGCAATTCTCTGGACCTGGCCAGAAGATTTCTATTTAGGTCATTGCTTTAGAAGCCCAAAAGCTAATAAACTCCATTTTATCTTGAGTTTAACGTTACATAGTTAAGGAATAGTTAGGTTAACATAGTATTGGCTAGAAGCAGTAGGCAAGGGGAACAGACATTCCTTTCTTGTTTGTTTGTTGTGAGTTTTTTTGTTTGTTTGTTTTCTTTTAATCTCTCAGCATCCACAATCTGGTCATAGAGGAAAAAGCTTATGTCAACTCAGCCAAAATAGAAAGGATAACAGCTGCTTGTGATTCATTATTACCTGGGAAGAGATGAAAAAGGAATCGTAAACAATGGAAATTCCTTTGAAGGAAGTCCAGGCTTTCTGCCTTACTGAATTGAGAAAGATAAGACAACCTCAGGGGTTTTTTCCCACACCCTAAGATTAAGAAACTGTAAGTGCTGCTCTGTCACTTCCACCTTCCTTTCATCTATGTCCTTCTGCTGCCTTATACTGCATTGATTCTGGCAGTGATTTAATCAACTTTCATGGAATAATGGGCAACAAAACCAGTAGCATTTTACTGGGTTGACAAGTTGAATTCATATACTGTGTGATCTTATGAATGCCAGAGGTGGTAGAAAGATATAACACTGCAAGCGAGGAAAAGAGAAAGAAGAGTTGAAAGGAAAGATAAAAATGAAGACAAGACATCCCTATATGTAATCTTTCTATTAATTAACCTTAATCTTATTAATAAATCATATATTTAAGAGGCTAGTTGTCTCTTGCTGTACCTCTACGTAACATGCATACATGTGAATGATGAGTTATACATTCCTATTTTGTGGAGATTTACATCACTTGAGAACACAAATAAGCCAATACCTAAAGTGCAAGATGACAAGAGTCTCAATGTAAAAACTACAGCTTTCTAGTGTATAGTGTGCAGAACACTTAAAAATCAGGACAGCATTTTCATGTGTCATGGTTGTTTTTTTCTGGTGACTCTGGACCAACAGAACGGTATCTGCATTTTCTTCTGCTTGAGTGTCGAATTTACTAGTTGCATTATAGGCAAAACAAGAACACTGATTGAGACTAAGTATTTAGAGAGAACAGAGTTATCTATGGTGCAAAAAACCATCAAGCTCAATGCTCTTATGACATAAACCATTTTATTAATGTATGAATCGGGGAAAGTGACATCAGTTAAACTTTTACTAAATTACAGTAATGCTTGTTCCTCAAATTTACAGCAAGAATGAAGGAAGTACAAAGTTACATTCAAAGGTCTCTCCCGCGAACGAGGATGCAGGAAGCGCAAACTACCATCGGAAGATACAGAGGGATTAAAGTCAGCGGTAGCCTAACAGACCTTGCCCACCAATTCACAGGCAAGAAACATTGACAAGGCTCAAAGCTCGAGCACGCTTCAACCACCGCGCACTCGGAGCTTGCAAAGAGCATCCTCCTCCCGACCAGCGGTCAGAACCGTGAGCAAGGGCGGGAGAACGGCCACCGACTCCGACAGCCCTTTGCTCTCCTCGCGGCGGGGCGGTTTCCAAGGTGCGGTGCACAAGCGGAAGGAGGCGTCGCCGGGCCTGGAGCTGCGGAGCAGCTTCTGCCCGCCCCGTTCGCGGCGCAGCGCGAGAAGCCCCGCGGTGCTGCAGCGGGCAGGCGGGTGCAGCTCTGCTACTGCAGCTACAGGACCTACGGAGCTCTCTGCGTACTCGGAAACACAGCCGGCTGCCTGACGACGCCCCTAGCAACAGAGCTGCGTCGCGGGGCCAGCTGGAGAGCAGAGGAGACGTGCACAGGGGTGCTGCAGCCAGTTCTGCCCCAGCATGGCTCCTGTAGTGCCGCAGCCAGCTCTGCCCCAGCATGGCACCTGTAGTGCTTCAGACAACTCTGCCCCATCACGGCACCTGTCGCGCCACGGCCAGCTCTAGAGTCCTTAGCACAGGAGAGATACGCATCTGTCGGAGCAGGTCTGGAGAAGACCCACACAAATGAGCAGAGGGATGGAACATTTGTCCTATTAAGAAAGGCTGAGAGAATCTGGGGTTGTTCAGCCTGTAGAAGAAAAGGGTTTGGGAAGATCTTATTGCAGCCTTTCAATATATAAAGGAGGCTGATAAGAAAGACACTTTTAACCAAGGCCTGTAGTGGCAGGATGAGGGGCAATAGTTTTAAACTCAAGGAGAGTAGATTTTGATTGGACATAAGGAAGAAAATTTTTATAATGAGTGTGGGGAGACATTGGAACAGGTTTCCCAGAGAAATTGTGGATGCCTTCATCATAGGAAGTGTTTAAGGTCAGTCTGGAAAGGGTTTTGAGCAACCTGGCCTACTGGGAGGTGTCCCTGCCCATGGCAGGGGGTGTCGGACAAGATGATCTTTGAAGGTTCAAGTCACCCAAATCGTTCTATGAGTCTGTCAATCTGTGATTCTATGATATATAAAATTTTGTCTGTTACCAGTGGTAGTTAAGTGATGTGTTTAGTGGGGGATAAAATGTTTTGGTATTCAGCTGACTGCAGGAAGTTATGCTGTATAGTTACACCAAGGGGTTTGCTAAGAAATACGTTCTTATAAGTCTATCAGTCATTTACTACATACTAATAAAGAACTACTAATGAATGGACCACTTTAGGTGGCCAAGAAAAACTTTCAGAGGTTGGTCTATAGCTTTAGCTCACTATCTATCCTGAATAAGCCACGTTGTGGGCTTTTAGTGCAGGTTTGTCAAAGGTTTTCCTCGATTTTGGTGTAATGCTAATCTTAAATCATATTCTGTAAGTAATAATTTCAAGTGGGTGAAATAGAGAGAGTAGATGTACTAAGTATATTGTCCATTCACCTTAAAAGAATGTGTATTTTGTTTCCATTTTATTCTAACCATATTAATTTCATTAGGAATGGGAGGAAAAGTTTCTATGAAGTAATGGTGATGAATGTGCCAAGCATTTTGGGAATGGGAGTAAGTACCAAATATTTTTCTCTACAGATCTGATTGTCACCAATGCTTGACAATGTAATGTATCCTATCTGAACTATTTTACTGAGTGAAAAGATTAGTCAGATATTTCATTTTCATGTTTAATGGTTTCATGGATCATCATGGTAATGCATAAAAAGATGAAGAAAACCTCAGATCATCAATTTTTAAAAAATTAGTATTGTTTAGACACAGCTACAAAAGTAAACTGTGTGTGCCATTACAAAAATTTGAAATGCAGGATTGATAAAGTAAAAGTTATTGTGCATTTGACTGGAAATTATCCCGGGGAAAATGAAATGTTACTTTCTCCAAATCTTTTTGATATCCAGAGCCTTTCCATTCCTACTGAAAACAAACCCACTCCATATAAAACTGCTGACAAGTCCCTGCAGTCAAAAGAGAATTTTAAGCAGATGTTGAAAGCTGCTGACAGAAACACTAAGTTTCACAAGAAAGTGGATTTATGCATTTATGTGCATTTATTTGTGCATTTATGGGTTTTTTTGTTTTTTTTTTGGCTTGGTTTTGTGTGTGTTTGTGTTTGTTTGCTTGCTTGCTTTTTTTTGTTGTTTGGTTTTGGGAGGGGGTGGAGGTGGTTGCATGGTTGTTTTGTTGTTTTTTTGTTTGTTTGGGGTGTTTGTTTGGCCTGGCTAGGGTGACTCAGAAAAATACATCTCTCACATCTGTGAGCAAGTTGCATTTCGCTCATACACTGAAGAGTTAATGTGTTTCATCCATCTTCTTCAGTGCTTTTTGCAGTATCCAGAGTTGTACAAATAATTCAGATTTTTAAAGAAAGGGAGTAAGGTAATGCTTTGTTATTACATGAAGGAAACACAGGAAAAAGTATTTTGATGTTCGGCCAATTTTCAAATGTTTCTCTTTAAACATAGTTTTAAGATAATAATGACAGGGACTGTTTATAATACTTTTAGTAGGATTTCTCCAACAAATGCGTACAAGGCAAGGAAAATTCATTATGTTAAAATAGACATTGCAGTGCAACTCAGTGCATCAAGATTATTTTTCAACAGAAATGTGATTTTGCAGCCATACACAGTTCTTAACAATGTTTTTCAGAGCAGTATAAACAGTTTATCTCAGAAATTTTATTGCAAGCAACATATTATCTACATTAAACAAATTAAGTTAAAAAGGAACAGATTCATTATACTGTCAATCTAGAGAATTAAGCACAGTACTTGGTACCAGAATTTTTACCATCTGAACATCTGACTCTATCATCAGTTACCCTGGCTTCTGAACAACTGTTAGTTGTGATAGCCTGTCCCCCTGCTCAAGACAGCTACTCTTTCTGAAGTGATGATTTCCTATCAACTTCATTGTTTGCTCAGCTATCAGTAATGGTGCTTAGCCGTTAGAAATTAAACATCTGTTGCTCTGTCTTTGGATTCTACTTGCAGCTGGATAGATGCATTTTCATGACCACTGCTGCAAATTCATATGTGCCAGTTAATCTCCTTTGCCAAATAAACTAATTCTGCGGTAGGTCTCCAGCATTTTTTAAATCCTGAGCCTAAGTACAGTTGTCCTGCTTGAGGCTAAAGGTCCATCTAGCCAAGTACCTTGTCTCCAGAAAGGTTGCAGCTGCCTCCTCCCAAAGATAGTCTTGCAATAGATTTTCTGCATTATTTTTTTGAGAAGTAAAAGAGGAAATGCAAGAAGCATTTCATCCAGAGATTAAATACTTATTTTCTGAGTGTAAAATGTCCACATTTGTTTTATGTCTGTGTCTATGCAATGTACTGTCTCTGCACACTTCCTCATCTTTTTGACAGCAAATTTCACTGTAGAAAAAAACAGTGGTCATAAATGGCTGTTTATGAAAGAGTAAGAACCAGGCAATCATATGACAACACTTTTCTGAAATATTCACAGAAACACAAATTTATTATTTCTTGTGTGAAGAATCACCATTTCTGTTAACTTTGAACTTGGATACTGCTTGTATAATTTGATGGAAACCAAGATTTAGGTATTGGAAGAGAAAGTTAATTCTTCACAGTTTACACCCTTAAAAACTCTGATTGCTTTGTAGTATCAAGCAGACCTTATCACTTTGTATCTCACCACCTCCTCTGCCATGAATATAGATGGGGTAGGATAGGTCCCATCACAGAACTCTGCAGGAATTTACTGATAAACTTCCTCCATGGGGAGAATTGATGGTTTCAGACTTATATACTGTTTCCTGATATTTATCATGTTATTTTTCCATGGAAGGACTTACACACTTATCGCAAGATTGCTTAGCCCCCTTAAAAGTTGTTGGGAAGGGGCTTTGTTAGGACTCGTCCCTGTGTGTTTGTTTTTCATACCTTCAGTGACCTGCAAGAGGATTTAAAGACAGATACACCTTTAAAGAGGTTGTGTTGAACCTTCCCAAGCAGCTGATGTTTATTTAAATTCCCATTCTATCCATTAGATGTCAGCTTGCCTTTATTGTCAACAATTCTGCTATAGCTCTCTTTCCATTGACTTTGGACTTGATTTCCCAGTTACCCCTGTTCTGCCCTGTGCTGGGTTTGTGTGGCAGGATTTTGGTAGCAGGGGAGGGCTCCTGTGAGAAGCTATCCTGTCTCCAAGAGCCACCTCTGGCCAAGGCTAAGCCAATCAGTGATGGTGGTAGAACCTCTGTGATAACATATATAAGAAGAGAAAAAAATCAAAGCAACAAACTGCTGGGAGATCTGCATCAGAGAGAGGAGTGGGATGTGAGAGAAACACCTGTGCAGCCACTAAGGTCAGTGAGGAAGGTCAGTGAAGAAGGGAGGTGTGCCAAAACAGAGAATCCCCTGCAGCCCATGGTGAGATGGCAGGCCGACTCCCTGCAGCCTATGGAGGTCAAAGGTAGAGCAGATCACCTTCTACAGACTATGGAGGACCTCACACTGAAGCAGGTGGCTGTGCCCAAAGAAGGCTGTGTGTGAATCCAAGGGAGGACCACACTGGAGAAATTTGTACCTGTGTAAGGGTCTCACTCTGGAGCAGGGGAAGAGTGTGAGGAGTCCTCCCCCTGGGGAATAAAGAGTGCAGAAACAATGTGTGACAAACTGACTGCAACCCCCCATTCCCAGTCTCTCTATGCCACTGGTGGGGAAGAGGTAGAGAAATCAGGAGCAAAAGAGCATGGGTGCCTTACTACAAGAAGGACATTGAGGTGCCAGAGCATGTCCAAAGAAGGGTAATGATGGAGAAGGGTCTAGAGCATAGTGGCTGAGGGAACTAGGGTTATTTAGGCTGGAGAAAAATAGGCTTAAGGGAGACCTTACCACTCTCTAACTACCTGAAAGCAGGTAGACTAGGGGCCAGTCTGTTCTCCCATGTAACAAGCGCTATGACAAGAGGAAATGGCCTCAAGTTGCACCAGGGGAAGTTTATATTGAATATTAGGAAAAATTTCTTCACAGAAAGCACTGGAACAGTCTCTCCAGGAAAGTGGTGGCAGTACCATCCCCGAAGGTATTTAAAAGATGTGTGTTTGTAGTGCTGAAGAACATGGATTCATAGAATCATAGAATGTTAGGGGTTGGAAGGAACTCTGGAGATCATTGCGCCCAACACCCCTATCAATGCAGGATAACCCAGGGAAGGCCACACAGGAATAGATCCATGTGGGTCTGTCAGAGACTGTGTTGGTTATTTGTCTCAACATTGCTGCATCAGTGTGAGTGAACATCAAACCACAAACTGATCGATGGTTGGACCACAAGGCTAGAAGTTCCTGTTTTCCAATGAATTTGGATATGGAGATGATTCTGAGAACTGTAACCTAACCCCTGTGCATGTGCCCTGACCCAGGGCTTGGAAGACCAAGGGGTCCAGACACCCCCAAAGACCACCAAAGACCGCTTAGAGATGGTATTGGGCATGTGTACCACTGCCAGCTGGTGGGTGTGGTTAAGTAAAACAGCAAGTAATTCTTCGAAGAAGAATGAATATTCAACAGGACAACCCAATAAAAGAGCAGGACCAACCAACATTGGATGGAATGTTCTCCCTCTGGACTTAGAAATGAATTGGACTGACAGGATGCTGCAGATCCGTGGTGGTAGCTATTGCAACTGACCCTTTTCTTCCTTTCTTTTCTTTTCTTTCTCTCTCTCTCTCTCTCTCTCTTTGCTTTGTGAACCTATTGTTGGGCAAATAAAGTCACTTGGCACTTGACTCCTTTTTGAATCTTAATTCTGTTCCTGAGAATATGACCAAAACCTCGCTCTGGTCTATGAACAGCATGAGACAGGGTCTTGACCTGAGAGTTTCCGGAGAAGGATATTCCACAGCCTCTCTGAGCAGCCAGTGAAGTTTTCTGCATGCTGAGGTGGAACTTGCTGTGTTTCACCTTGTTACCTTTACCTCTTGTCTTATCACAGGGCACCACTGAAAAGAGCCTGGCACCTTCTACTTGACCCCCACCCTTCAGATATTTGTGAACATTCATAAGATCCCCTCTCAGGCTTCTCTTCTCCGGGCTAAACAGCCCCAGGGCTCTCATCATTTCCTCATCAGAGAGATGTTCCAGTCCCTTTATCGTCCTTGTAGCCTCCGTTGGACTCTAGTATTTTCCTGTCCCTCTTGGACTGGTGAGACCAGAAGTGGACACAAAACTCCAGATTTGGTTTCACTAGTGCAGAGTCGAGGGGGAAAAGATCCTCCCTCAACCTGCTGGACAAACTCTTCTTTATGCACCCAAGGAGACCACTGTCCTTCTTGGCCACAAGGGCCCATTGCTGTTCCATGGAGAACTTATTGTCCACCAGGACTTCAAGGTCCTTCTCTGTGGAACTACTTTCCAGCAGGTATACTCCTCACCTGTACTAGTACATGGTGTTGTTCCTCCCCAGATGTAGGACTCTCCACTTATCCTTGTTGAACTTCACTAGGTTCCCCTTTTCCCATCTCTCCAGCCTGTCCAGATCTCTCTGGGTGGCAGCACAGCCTTCTGGTGTGTCAGCCACTCTTCCCAGTTTTGTATTATCAGCAAACTTGCTGAGGGTACACTCAATCCCTTCATCCAGGTCATTGATGAAGATGTTGAATTAGACTGGACCCAGCACTGACCCCTGGGGAACACCACTACTTACAGGTCACCAGCTGGACTCTGCACCACTGATCACAACCCTTTGAGCTCTGTTTTTCAGCCAGTTCTCAAGCTATCTCACTGTCCACTCATCTAACCCACACTTCCTGAGCTTTCTTATGAGGATGTTAAGAGAGACAGTATCAAAAGCCTTGCTGAAATCAGTAGACAGCATCCACTGCTCTCCCTACATCTACCCATTCAGTCACAGGATTATATCAGGCATGACTTCCATTCATGTTGATAACTGTTGATAACCTTTTTTTCTTCCATGTGATGAAATATTACCTCCAGAATGAGATGCTCCATTACCTCCAGGGATGGAGCTGAGTCTGACTGGTCTGTAATGACCAGGTTCTTCTTTCTTGCCCTTTTTGAAGATGAGTGACACTGTCTTTCCTCCGTTCCTCAGGTACCTCACCTGTTCTCCATGATCTTTCAGATATGATGTAGAGTGGTAGAGCAATAACATCAGCCAACTCCATCAGCACTCAGGGCCCATGGATTTGTGTGCGCTCAGTTTATGAACACATATAAATCCATGTGTGAATGAGTGAAAGACTCTTTTCCATGAGTGAAAGCCTCCTTCCAGGCTTTCACTATTATTTCCAGGGTCAGGGATTCCTGAGGGCTGTTGTATCTCTCTCTCTTCACTGAAGACTGAAGCAAAGAAGTAATTCAGTAATTCCACATTCTCTGCATCCTCTGTCACCAAGTCTCCCACATCATTCAGCAGTGGGCCCACATTTCCCCTATTCTTCCTTTTACCTTTGATGTATTTTAAGAAGCCCTTCTTGTTCTCCTTTATTTCATTTGACAGAGTTAATTCCAAGAGGGCCTTCCTTGTTGCATCCCTACATACCCTGACAGCATTCCTATAATTCTCCCAAGAGACCCATCCCTTTTTCCACATGCTATGAGTTTCATTCTTCCACTTGAGTTTTTTTCATCAGCTCCTTGCTCATCCATGCTGTTCTCCTGCCTCCTCTACTTGATTTTTTACTCAAAGGAATGCACATGTCTTGAGCGTGGAGGAAGTAATGTTTGGATACCAACCAGCTCTCTTGGGACCCCTTACCTTCTAGAGTCTTAGCCCAAGGGATTTCTCAAAGTAGGTCTTTGAAGAGGACAAAGTTAGCCCTCCTGAAGTCCATGGTTACAATCTTACTTATTGCCTTGCTTCTTCCTTGTATGATACTAAACTCTATCATGTTGTCATCACTACCACCAAGGCTGCCCCCATCCTTCACATCCCTGACCAGACCTTCTTTGTTTGTTAATACAAGGTCCATTAGCACTCCCTTCCTTCTTGGCACTTCCAACACCTGCATCAGGAAGTTATCATTGATGCATTGCAAGAGCCTTATGGACTGAGTATGCGTCTCTGTCTAGCCTTTCCAACAATTATCAGGGTGATTGAAGTCACCCATGAACACCAGGACATGTGATCTCAAGGCTACTTCCATCTGCCTGTAGAAGTTCTCGTCAAAATCTTCTTCCTAGTTTCATGGTCTGTAGTAGACACCCACAACAGTTTCACCGATATTTGTGTGCTCCTTAATTCTCACCCATAAGCTTTCAACACGTTCTTCACCCACCCTGGGAAGAGCTTAATGCATTCCAGTTGCTCACATACATAAAGAGCAACTCCACCACCTCATCTTGCTGGTCTATTTTCCCTAAAAAGTAAATAACTGTCCATGACTACATTCCAGTCATGCAAGCTATCCCATGTCTCAGTAACCGCAATGAGATCATGTCCCTGTGACCATAGATCTCCAATCCCTCCTGCTTATTCCCCATGCTGCGTGCTTTGGTGTATAAGCTTTTCAGAGAGTTTATAGTTTTCACCCTTGAGGGGTGGAAAACCTTCTGGTTCTCAAAAATGTCAGCATGCTGCCCCACAGGTGCTGGTACATTATACCCATGGCCATGTCTAGCTAGTCTGGATACATCCCCCTCCCCCTTCATATCTAGTTTAAAGCCCTGTAAATGAGCCCTGGAATTATTAGTGGTGACCTGGCAATGCTGGGTTGACGGTTGGGCTTGATGATCTTGAAATCTCTTCCAATCAAAACAGCTCTATGATTCAGTGATAATATGAGAACTTTTTAGATGAAACTGCGATTAGAAACTATTTCCATCAGGCACATGATACAACAAAAGATTCCTAAACCATACTTGATGCTGCACCCACACATCTAGTTCTATCAAAAATTTATACAACGCTGGATAATCCAGCATGGTAATTTTAGCTTCTAAAGCTGCTTTTATTAATATAAAATGGAGTAAATTAGCTATAATGCAGATGAGAGTTTGGGACTCAAAAAAACCCCTGACTACTTTTCCTTTCATTTCAAAATGTTACAAAAAGGAAGAAGCTGCTTAATGCTGGACTTTTAGGTGTCTGTGACAGAATAACAAATAATCAATTTTGAATTTCAGACCTCATTGTTCACAGTCCACTAAAGGACCTTCCTTGGTGTTTCCTTCTCCAGGATCTGATCAGTTTTCTCTAAAAGAAAGTCCCTGAAATAGTGGGTGGCTGCAACATATTCTGTGAAGGTGAAGCTGTGAAAGGTGAAGCTGTGAAACACTTCTGAGAGACTCTCAACACAGCTAGAAATCTTTTGAAGGGACACTGAAGTCTGACTTCTGCTGCTTTTCTTTTTTAACATATTCCTCATGCATTCTAAAATTTTTCTATGGGCATTCTTTATGTAACTTCTGCAAGGAACAGGAAGAAGTTGCATAAGAATATATCCCCTCCATTATGTGGAATACTTTGTGGAAAAATAGTGTACTCATGCACAGGTTACAACCAGTTGTATAGAATGATTTTAATGCATATCATATTGCTAAGTGTGGAAATTAAGTCCTCCATATCTATTAGTATATTTTCACTGAAGCATGTGGGTAAAGTACATGCTAAGTTATAGTATATGATTATTATTCTCACAAAATACACAGAAAAGAACACTGAAGAGAGAAATCTAGACATGCCAGTCCTTCATGTCACATGTAAAGGAAGAAGTCTTTTATCATTTTGCTGAGACAATTGAAGATGATGTCCACTGAATTAATTGTTAAAATAAATAAATGAAAGAACTTACTTTTTTTTAGAGCATCTTCTCTAGTATACTTTCAAAATCTAAGCCGTGCTGTAGTATTTTCATATTTTGATACTACCTGGGGAAGTCAGAATAGAAAATAACTTTCAAACACCTCAATTTGCTTTTTTTTCTGTACTATTCTTTATAGAAAGTGCTGATAAGCAAAGCAGTTAAGTATAGGTGTAGGATACTGTTGTGTATGTATGTACATACAAGAAATAGAATATGTTTTAAAATTTGTTAATGTAATATTGTATAACTCAATTCTCTGACCTATTAAATTATTAACTTTTGTATAGCAATTAACTTTTCCTTGATGTTACCTGTTAATATTTATCACTTGATTGTTCTACCCTAAAATGTAAATTAAGTATGTGATTTCCTTGGGATACTGTACACTTGAGATGCTGCAACATTTCAGTGTATAAATTTATATTTTGAGTGCATTTTTCCAATTTCTGATCACAGTCTCATTGACTTACAGAGCATAATGTTAAGAACAGTGTATGTGCAGTGTTTCTAATTTCCCTACAGGTCCTTTAATTGATTCATTTGGATTCAGCATTTGAAGTAAAATCATATTCAACTTAGAATTGTTACATGTCTGTACATTACAGACTTAAAACAATATTTGAAAATAAATTGAAATAAAAACCAAATAAAAACCAGCCAAATCAAATAAAAAATAAAACCACAGCCAATAAAAACACATTAACACACTGTTACCACAGTTTTTCTGGTGACTGGTACCTCAGCAGCTTGAGGTCACTAGTCCATACCCTCAGCCTCTGATGGTGCTATATCCTGCCTGCACTGGCAGGGAGAACAATTTCTGAGGTTGGCTGCTCTAAATTTCATTATTGTTGCCCCTGGGAAACAGTCTCAATGGGAATAGTGTATGACACAAAACAGAAGAGTATTATGTTAAAAGATATCTGCAACAGGTTCTGTTGTTTTAAAGAGCTGTGACTGGTTCAGTGGAAGAGTAGAGATGATAGGCAGCACAGTCAGAGTCAGCACAGCTTTGTGGTGCAGAGTATGGGCATGAAAGTTATTAAAATTACTTAGTATCTTAGAAGAAAGCTTTAACAACAGTTCTGAAATGGAGCTGAACAAAATTTGTTTATACGTCCTTACCTGTAATCTACCAAGCACCAATACAGGCTGGGCAGTGACTGACTCGAGAGCAGCCCTGGAGAAAAGGACTTGGGAGTACTGGTGGATGAGAAGCTCAACACGAGCCAGCAGTGTGCTCTTGCAGCCCAGAAGGCCAGTTATATCCTGGGCTGCATCAAGAGAAGTGTGGCCGGCAGGTCGAGTGAGGTGATTCTCCCCCTCTACTTCACTCTTGTGAGACCCCACCTGGAGTCCTGCGTCCAGTTCTGGAGCCCGTATTGCAAGAAGGACATGGATGTGCTGGAACATGTCCAGAGAAAGGCCACAAGGATGATCAGGGGGCTGGAGCACCTCTCCTGTGGGGACAGACTGAAAGAGTTGGGGTTGTTCAGTCTGGGGAAGAGAAGCCTCCAAGGAGACCTTATTGTGGACTTTCAGTATTTTAAGGGGGGCTAGAAGAAAGCTGGGGAGGGACTTTTCAGGCTGTTGGGCAGTGGTAGGACTGGAGGGAATGGATTAAAACTAGACATAGGTCAATTCAGGTTAGACATTAGGAAGAATTTCTTCACCTGGAACAGGTTGCCCAGAGAGGTGGTGGAAGCCCCATCCTCGGAGATTTTTAAGACCAGGCTGGATGGGGGTCTGAGCAACCTGCTCCAGTGGGAGGTGTCCCTGCCATTGGCAGCAGGGTTGGAAATAGAGGATCTTTAAGGTCCCTTCCAATCCTGACAATTCTGTGATACTGTGAATTTATCCAATAGATGGCAGTACTTGCTTAACAGCTGACAAATTAACACCATTCATAATACCCTATATAAACATAAAGCAGTAAAACCAAATATGCTCATATATAGGTACTTAACATATAACTGGCATGTAATTACAAGTATGTAATCTGTTTTTTGTATTTCAATATGAAATACTTTCTAAATATTCTCCTTTTCAGTCTATTGGTTTGCTCAGAATTATATGATAGTATAAAACTACTGAAATTATTAGGATTACCAAAGGTTAAGGACAAATATTTCTCAAAGCATGCTTAACTCTGAGGTCATTAGTGTTTGTCTACATCTGCAATCTGTTGTGTGTTGAGCTGATTCATCTTACAATGTCTTAAATCTGGAGCGTAATGCTTTATTGTAAAATATTTGGCATTAAATTGTGCTTTTATGATTGTCATTTTACTTAAATAATATTACAAGTTTACTTGCACCAAAACCAGTTTATGGATGATTCTACATTGTGAAACATGTCATGTTGGAAGATCAAACCTGCCACTGCTTTTCTACCATGTTTTGCTTATTCTAGGCTTTCTGTTCATCCTGTTATAAACTGAGGTAATGCAGTTGTAGCTATTTTAATGCCAATATCTTCAAGCCACAGATTTTTAAAAATAATTTTAAAGACTTTTTTTGTTTAACCTTATCTAATATCATCCAATTCTGCCTCTTTCATGTGGCCAATAAATCCTGGTTTAATATGCTCTTATTTTTTCCCCTAAATTATACTCTTAAAGAAAAATGTAGTCATTTATCTTGAACACAGTGTACATCTTGAACACAGCTTTACTATCATTCCAGTCAGAAATTGTTTTGCTATAGGCCTTCCATAAAAATTCTTGGGTGCACATTTTTCAAAGGCAAAAAGAGCAGGTAAGGAATCAATCATCAAAAAAAATTATTGTCCGTTAGATCCTAATTCCCATCAATGTCTTTGGAAATTTTCTTTCATACACTTGCATGAGAGCCGCAGATGAATGTCAAGGACTATACATACCTCAAAAGTGATAATTTTACTGGCACTACTTTATGTATTGATGAATTTGTTCACTTCTTAACAGCATAGCCAAAATGTCAATCTGAATATACACCTGACAAGCAGTTAACTTGGCTACTGCTATACATGTGTTTGATACATAAGACCCTAGAAGTCAAAACGGTACCACTGAGATACTACCATGGAGATAAACTGGCATAAAATGGTGTATGCCTCATTATAAGAAAATTAACATATGTTCTCAACAATTTTTTTTTTTTAATGTTCATATCAATCCAAACCAAATCCCAGATAATTCAGCAGTGCCAATGAACCCTGTGCTGAAAGGTCTTCAGGATATGCTGTGTATTTTGTCAGAAATATGAGCTCAGTTTGCAGTCAAAAAAATCCAAATCAAATGTGAGGAATTATCAGGAAAAGAACAGAGAACATTACAAGATTATGGTTCATTCATGTTTTGAAATTTATGTGCACTCCTGCCTCTCTCATGTAAAAAATAATACAATATAAATAAAAAAAAGTTTTAAAGGAAACCACTAGGATGATAAAGGTACAGAACACCTCCCATTCGAGGAATGACTAGGTGGAATGTTCCTTCTGAAGGTTATTCATCAGAAGAATAAGTATTAACTGTTAACTGTTGCATTTTCTGTCCTGGAGTCATGGTAGAGAGATGGACTAGGGGGTCCTAGCTGATGGGAAGCTGACCATGAGTCAGCAATGTGCTCCTGTGGCCAAGAGGGCAAATGCCATTCTGGGGTGTATCAGAAGGGGGGTGGCCAGTAGGTCGAGAGAGATTGTCCTGCCCCTCTACTCTGCCCTGGTAAGGCCTCATCTGGAGTATTGTGTCCAGTTCTGGGCCCCCCCAGTACAAGAGGGACACAGAACTGCTTGAGAGAGTCCAGCACAGGGCCACAAAGATGATGAAGGGAATGGAACATCTCTCTTCTGAGGAAAGACTGAGGGAGCTGGGGCTTTTTAGCC
>JANHFX010029533.1:0-39580 GCA_027560015.1 Chloroceryle amazona | reverse complement strand
TTCTGCCTTTGATCCCAATCGGTGTGTTCCTGAATCTGGTACCAGAATCCAGCTCCTGAACACAGCTCCCGTCTGCTACGGCACCCAGTCTGAGTCTCCCCTGGTGCCTGCTCTACAGCATCAGTGCTGACGGTGATGTAATGACCATCAGGGGGGTGGGTTTGATACTGGTTCTGTATATATTTGTATATATTCCATTTTTTAAAATTATTATTTTCATTAAAGCTGTTCCAGTTTCCTTTTCTAATGACTGTCTCCCTCTCCCTTATTCCCCTTCTCTTCCCCTTTGGGGAGGGAGGGGGGTTAACACACACAACATCTGTTATTGGTCTAAGGGGCTGCCCTGACCCTAAACCGTGACAAGCTTCATAGCTGAAAACGTGAAAAGATATGATGAACTCTCTCACCATTACTCTTCAAATCTATTCATAAAACTGTTGTTTGCCTCATTTATAAAATGTTGAAATTAATTAGCTGGCTAGGTTCTGTTTCTACTGTGTATTACATGAGAAATTATTGTTACTCCATTTTACTTTTGGGGCAATCTTCCAATTTGACTGACCCCTGGACAATGAGGCAGTGCAGCAGTGTAAAGGTGTGTGCATTTGGTATGCATAATAGATCCAGAATAAGCTAGAAATATTGTTTATGTACTATTAACAATGCAAAGCCAGCCTCTTGTGCAGTTTCTGTACTCACCTGGGGAAGCATCTCATTCCACAATTACACCTGTTGATTAAAATAACTGAAGATTTCAAATATGTTTTCAACATAAAATCAAGTTCAGCTGTAAAGGCTAAAATAAGGATTAAGTATATAAATATGTTTCTACATAATAAGAAGTGTATTATTTGCCTGATCACTTTACTGAAGTCTTGCATCACTTTTCTCCATATTTATTCCGTTTTTTAATCAGCTAGTTAGTTCCAGAGACAGAAACCCTGTCAATGATCACGAAGGACTGCATATATTTTAGGAGCTTCTGAAGTCTCTGTAAGGACTAAGTATGCTTTTATCATTCTTATTATCAGCTGGTATTTATTTTTTAAAACACTAAGAGGTGAATATTTCCACCTCCAGGCAGTAAGCGATTATGTGTCTAGAGTAAAAGTAAAAGAGAAATCCTGATTTCATATTTCCTGAACAGTTGACAATCACAGGTTTTGAATTTTATTGACTGGGCAATTTCTTCTTAGTTTTAATTCTCTCTTGTTTAAATCTAGTTTCTGGTGATTAGATTTCTATGCACTAAGCTGGAAAACAATTTCAAAGACAGATGTCCCTTTTCTTTACCTACCATGAAACTCTTCCATATGGAGAAAGTCAGTCAGAAGCCTCGTCACCATTTAAGTCACTGGATTTTGAGTCACTGGATTTTGAAAAACAGAGGTAAGGTGATATTTAAGTAGTGCCTCTGGCTCCTTGCAAGGGAGGAATTCACCCATAAATCTTTATACATCTTGTTCTGCTGATAAATTAATACTGAGACTGAATTTTTTAATACAAGGAACAGGTAATAGTTATACTGCTGAGTGAGGTGTTTTCATCTTTGGACTGGAATTAAAGTGCTCCCCGAGTGGCTGTAAAACACACAGCAAGTTTAACAAGCTTCTTCCATTGTCTCTTAAATTGTTCCCGGCTCAATGTATAAATCTATTTGAGTGATTTTATACAGCTTAAAAGAAATCTCCAGCCTCCTATTTAATATCTGTGCTACCAGCACCATCCACTGTGTTTAAGAAATTATTATTTTGCAAGCAGATACTTCCTTTTTGATGGATAATAAAAATATTTGCTGGCTGTGATAATAACACTTTATCCAGAGGAAGAAGATAAAGTTATTTTTTATCAGAACACTCAGTAATTCTTCCACTTAGCTTGATTCTGAGTAGCTTAAATTCAAAATACAAGATACATTCTAATTCAATGATGTTGGATCAAACCTGTGAGAACTCTTCACAATAACAGTGTTGAGTCCCTAGACAAAACACTAAGAGTAACTTAGCCTTTTACTTGTTCATATCTGGAAAATCAATTATTTGGAAAAAATGTCATCACTCTTTACCTTGGATTTATGCAGGAACTGAGAGTAAAGTGTGAAATTAATTGGAAGCTGACCAAAGGCTACCTTTACTCTATAACCTTGTGTCAACTGAGAGACAGTTATATAAATGTTTTCCTGGTATATTTCCTGCTGACATCAGAGTATTTCCCAAAGCTACATAGTTAAATGCATGATATGACAGCTTTCACCCAATAGGAATCTATATCTCATCTTCATAGGGGCTGATCACAAAGTTAAAAGAAATGACCACCAGCATAAAACACATGCCATTTCCTTGGTCTATGTAGACCCCACAATGCAAATCACTGCTGCATCTGTGTGCAATCCTAACATGCTCCAGAAGGAGCCCTTTCCAACACTGAGGAATGACTGAAATGCTCAGCACAAAACTCCACCAACCAACTAATTCTACCGCTTTTGTGTCTTGGGTGACCAGTTCTAGTGAGCAGCAGGGTGCTGCTGCAAGACAGGAGTTCCTTCAAAGCTACTTGATGCAAAGAAGCACTTGACCACATTAGTCACCAATTAAAATTGTCCAAACCGGGCAACATGGATTGTTGACATAAAAAACCTCACACACCAGTATAAATTATTAAAATCAGCAGTATGTTGTAAGGACCTGAGAGCAAGGTTTCACCCTCAGAATATGTAAGCAACTAATAATTAGATTTCCAGGTCTTACTGACTCTTTAGGGGTTTCTAAGTTTGAAAGAGTGTAACTAACCAGTAAATGGTCTGCTGTGGTCTCAGAAAGCAAAATGAATCATCATGTAGATGATTTAGACCATTTCCATAAATACATTTAAAAACAAAATTGACAGGAGCTTTGAAACAGGTCTTGAGTGAAAAAAAAAAAAAAAAGAATGCCTGTGCAATCACTCCAGCTGATATCTTCTCCATATGTGTCTGAACTCCACACCAGCCAAGAAGCTCTCTTAAGCCACTCTGACAGAATCTGACAATGCACTGCTTGACTGGATGGAGAGCACAGTTAAAATTCCTGGCTATGAAATACATCACTCAAAAACAAACATGGTCCAGGAAAAAAAGTCATGGAAAACACTGAAAACAGTCATATGGCAATGTGAGATGTCAGAAAATGTCTCTTTTTTTAACCAAGAATGCTGAAAATCAAGATGATTGAGTGTATCATGCTTGCTTTCTTATCAGAAGTATCTTTTGTTGGCCATTTATGTGCAAAAGTGCCATATAAAATCTAAAAATAAAACACCAAGCCTACTCTCACTGTACTAAATTGCTAAATCAACTGAAAATTAAGCGTTGAATGCACTCCTAAGCCAGGACCCCACTGATTTCAGCAATCACAGTCATACTTAATTGGGCATTTCAGAAATGACCGAACTTTGCTTTACTTTACTGGGTTGTTAATGATCCCCACATCCCATAATAAGAATTTAAAATTACTTACCTACAATTCATGCATTTAAAAGAAAAATAGCCTCAGGAGGTTCATTACCACATACAGCTTCATTCATATCAAGCTCTACATTCTTGCCCTTGAAAAAAGCAACCTCAGAACCAACCCACAGAAAACAGAGAAGAACTACACAAATAATACATTTCCCTCCCTGTGCCAAGCAATTTTCTCCATTCTTTAAAGCTGCTCTGTTATCCATAGAGTATTACTCTGCCAAGCCAAAAGACCTTCCATTAGATTCTGCAGAGCTCTTTTAGTCATCTTGCTCTTAACTGGCTTTTTTGTCCCTAAGTCCCCAAGGGAGTGAAGGCTGAGACTCCTGATACTGACTTGCCCTTCTGTATCCCCCTGAGGCAAGGTGTCCACATACTGATGTGGACAAGAAGCCAACTAAAAGGTCAATGTAAACAAAATGCTCTGCTCTACATTCTACTAGGATTTCCCTAACTTCAGAGGGGGACATGGTCCTGCCAAGGGATCATGGCTCCATGGGTTTTGCTTCTAGGATCTGGCCACCTCTATCTTGCAGGGTTCCAGGAGGAGCACATGTCCTCTGCACCCACCAGAGCCAGCCCTACACATCCCTTGGCACCTCCCAAACTGCTCTACATGCTGAGGGAAGTGGAGGGAGGAGCTGATAAAATTGGACAATTAATTCCTATGCACATGATTTATTCAGCTCCTTCCAAACCTAAGCTCCTGAGATCAAAGCAGATCACCCTTCTTAACTGTTCAGGGAGGGAGAAATAGCTGGGTATGCCACATGGGTTAGCTGGGACAGGCCTGGGCTTGTGTCAGCAGCAGTTGGTGGCTCCTGTTCTGCTCCTCAGCTCTGGAGAGAAGCGATGTGGCTTAGCCCGTGTTGAAGCACATGTGAAGAAGTACTGATTAACACATCCATACCATGCAGCAGGTTGTGACTGCAGAAATCCTGCACCATGGCTGATATGAGCCAGGTAGCGCAGCTGAGTCTTCCTGCCTCAAGCCTTGATAGCTTGGGAGTACTTCCAGATAAAACCAACTGTGCCGTGCAGCTCTTAGGGCTTAACCGGCTCACATGAAGTGCAATCCCTAGCTCTTCCACTTTATATCGCTGCTTTTCCCTTTTGTTCATTTATTTGAAGTTGACATTAAATAAGAACAGAAAAGAACATGAAAAGGCAATTCAACCAAACAAACTACTGCCTAGAAAACATATAAAAGGCATGGTGCATTAACATACTGGTCTTGCAGCTCCAAAAGAAAGTAATGAATACCACTAAATCTATTTTACCATCTTTTAGGCAACATGAGTTTTTCCTTTTGCTTGTTAATTTGTTCTGACCATTGCACTATTCAGTTGTATTTAAACCAGATGCAGGTTGCTGGGTTGTTTGTTGGGTATTTTTTTTTCTTTTTGTATTTGTTGTATTTGTGCTTGGCTAACAAGAGCAGCTTTGTTAAGGATTTTTGCTGGAATAGATTTAAAGATCATATGACACCTAATTCTTTAACCCCAAAATCTCTCATGTTTATCAGGATCTCTTTTTAACTTACCTGATTAAATCTGGGGTGATTTTTCCTGAAGAATTGCAGTTATAAGTAATACTAGGGTCCTAAAACAGATCTGTTACGTCTTATAACATTGCTAAAGGCATATTTTAAATCTTCCAGGACTTGGATGCATACAGCTTTCCCTGACAGTCACTAGCTGTACCTTCACACAAAGGAATGATTTGAAACGGCATGATCCTGATGGCTTCAGCTGACAGCCACAGCTTTCTCTAGGAAACAAATGGTGACTGAGGTGAGAGGTTTAAGAAGCAGGGCTATGATGCAGGCAGTTATAGATATAGGGTCAGGGGGAAGAAATCAAGTCTTCTTCAGCACTACCCAGGACTATGTAAGAGGCACACAGCCTGTGCATGCAGAGATACAAGCACAATGGGAAGCATCACACTGCCACAGGTATGAAAGCCTTAAGCCTGGGAACCAGTGCCTGCAGTTTCAGAGGATCAGAAAGCCACACAAAGAAACCACCACAAGAACTGTCAAGAATTAGCCAAAAAATATTTGTCATGGAAAATTCTGGGAAGAAAAATTTCAAAGTTTTGGCTTTAGGGTTTATTTAGATCAGAGTGTTTTTAATACAGTGACCTTGGGCATTTTGAGCAAAAAAAAAACCTTGCAAAGCACTGAAGAAATGAAAACATTTAAATTTCCAAAACAATGCCATTTTTCGTCCCCAAAAATATCTGACTGAAAAATATTATGCACATCATTATTCTCCTTTCCCCAAGTGAAAGAAACAGTGGCCACCTGCAGAGACCCCTACCTTTGACTCTGTTGTCACAGGAAGGAGGGTCTAAATGGGAATGCATACTGGGCAAAAACAACAACATGAAAAAAGAGATATTTAGTCAGGGGGAGGCTGGAGAGTACTTTAGAAGTACTGCTGCATACTTGCCTGTTCTCTTTCTTCCTTGTGCATGCATTACTGACCACTGACCAAATGAACTGGCACAGAGTGGATGTTCCTATACTCTTATTTATAATAAATGGTTCTGCTATCTGTATGGAAAACAGCATTGGCTCCACTGCAAAGCCTGTCTGATACTTTACTTCTCCTTCAAAATGTCCCATGGAGAAGCATTAGGTGAGAGAGCCCAAGGCATCTGAGGCTTCAACACAGACAGACACAGATGTAGCATCATTGATTTTGTGTCACAGGTACCTAAAGCCATTGCCAACAGATTAGAAATAAAGACACGCACCCACAAGCCCTCCTTCCAGAGCAAACAGTCTTCAGCCATGGACCATGTGGCCACTGCATGCCCTTGCTTCCTTCTTCCCCTTGCCTGATTGAAATTCCATCACAGGAATGACAACAATAAAGCTGTACAAGAAACGGCAGCCTAACAGATGGCAGCATGCTAATTCTGAATAATGGTAGCACCCAGAGATGACTCCACAGATGATGCTGCATTCAAAATGGATTTAGAAGGAGTCACATATAAATGGTCACTATATGAGACATTTCATACAGTGTTAGCTTTTACTGGCCCTGAGTTATCTTTATCATTTGTACTTGGTTTCTCTTCATAAAATTCTCAGACAGGTTTTTAATTTACAGCTCCAGCTGGAGTTTGTTTTTGAAGATCCTGTTTTTTACTGTTAACTAAAAAGTCTATTTAAAAATTTGCACAAAATTTAATAAGAAAGTACATCACATATATGTTTGGAGTATGAGAGAGATTGGTTAACACTGGATAATTTTAATCCGCTGTTCCTGTGTCATTATGAAATTAAGCTTATTGTTCCCACAACTGAAAAACGCTCCCTGAACAAAAGTAATAAAGTATTTCACATAATACTTCAGATGTAGAATATCTCACAGTAGTTAGGAAGTTCAAAGCTAAAGAATGTAGAATTATATACTCCACTTTTTCACTCATAAGTGCACACTTATCACTCCCACATACTATATACCCTTATACATGTGCCAAAAAATAGCCAGTGCCTTTCTGTGGATGCCCATACTACTAGGTACTACAAACATCCATGTGACTACAGCAAGCAGTGTAGTGGCTGAAGAAGGGCAAAAGGAAAGCAGAACTAAGTTTGTAAGAACGGAGACAAAGAGGATGGCAGCAGTTGTTTGGTTATTTGCATTAGTTAAGTTATATAAGCAGCAGATCGTTTTCTAGACTAACATAATTATGTAATTGCAGAAGTTATTGTTATTGTTTTTAATTGTCTGAGGATGTCTTTAATACTATTAGCAGGATAGCTCCAGTCTTTAAAAAGAAAATTAAGATTGTGAAATGTTGCATGACTGTGGGATATACTGCTGTTCCTACAACCAGAATCCACAGAAAAGTGTTCAACAACAGTGAATTTTACTATATTGCAATTAAATTCTTAGTGGAAAAAAATGAGAATCCAAATGGACGTGTCTTGATTTTCATTAGATGGTGATGTGACTTTAAAATTTTATTAGAGTCATAAAATACTCTCCTGTTTAAGACCTTTACAAATCTTCATGACAGAGCTCAGATTAAGCATTATAATTTTGCAAATTGCTTCTGATCATATTTTAACCATTATAAAAATTTCACAATAGCCCAAAAGAAACACATAATCACTGTTCTGATGATTTAGGATACAAGTTTAAGAAAGTTATCACCACTGGACAGCCATTTCACTGTTTCTAACTGAGTATAGAGAGTAACAATATTGGTAGTGGAGATGTCCGTTTTTAATTTAACAGGTTATCATTGTTTGAATTACATTGTTTGAATGTCACAACTGAATAGAACAAGTCTAACACAAATTCCCAGCAAGCTCTGCCTGATTCATCCCATCAGCTACCAGACTCCACATCTAGCTCATATCCACTAGCTTAAGGTGGTGGGAATAGCTGCCTCAAGTCAAGCAGGTCAGTTAGCTTATTCCTCTTTTCTAAAGCCTGTTAAGTCAGTCCAGCTTCTTCAAAATACCAGCTGAATGAGGTACTGTCTTTTAAAGCTGCAGTAGTAGCATACTAAGAAGTTAGTCAGTTGTAATGGCTACCAAAGGCTCAAAAAAGAGCCTACAGTGACAATTTTGATAGAAAATGAAGCAGCTTTACCTCACAAGAAAGAAAGTGTTTTGGGAAAAGTGGACAGGTTGAGTTAAACTACACACAAGACACATGCCCTTCCAGAGATTAGGTGAGGTGTTTTAATGAAGTGTAGTTTTGAATACTCCAGATTTTCTAACAGATGAGTCAAACTGGAAAAGTGTTCAGTTCAAACCTGTACAGGCAGAGGGAAGAGACCACTTTATAACAAATGAATGGAGAACATTTTATAACTTCTTTCCAGTTTCAGTTGATAATTATGAGTTTGCAATGTTCAAGACAATTAAATGCCTCTGCAAGTCATAATCACTCCAGATGATTATTTTTCTTGTTCTGTTTTAACAATTGGACAATCTGCTTGTACCTCACCTATTTCTTTCATGTACTATGTAGTTTAGACATAAGATCTGTGTATTTTTACTGTAACCTCTCTCCTATATAAGCACCATCTATACTGTGCCAACCACACTTTCATGAACTGTTTCTTAAAGAAAAACAAACAAAAATACTACCCAAACTGTTTATCTTGTATAAGTATGTAAGCATAGCTGTACATGTGTTTTTCAACCCCTGAAAGTCGAAGACAGCATACCACTGTACAGGTGTAATTAAGAAGGTGTCCTTTCTCTACAATGGAAAACTGACACTGTGCAAAGTTTCAAAGTTCATTTGCTTCTTTTTCCAGCTTTTAAAAACACAGTCCTGGGAGGCTGAGTTGCCTGAATAGCAGGAAGGAAAACATGATCTTTTTAACCCTCCCAGTCATTGGTCTCAGTCCAGGTATGGCCAGCAGTAATCCAGAGCCATCTAGTAGCTGTTCAGAAATCTGCGTGCATGAATTAGTGGCCACATTCCAGGCACTGGTTAGGCATCGCTCACTGGTGGTCCCTGAAGGACAAAGTGATGTCACATTAATGAAGAAATCCATGAAGCTTGTTCAAATACAGAAGCTGCTCTGTGGATAAACAGAGGACTTCACACTCACAGCCTTGAAGGCTGGACCTTCTCACAAGCAAACATTTTTTCCTTCCGCTGTCAATATTTGCATTTTTACCATGTCTACCCAAACATTTCACTTCTCTTTGTTATCTCACATATGGATCAGGGTGAGTTTAAAGGCACACCCATGATCCGCTAGCAGCACAGGCTCTCCGACTCTATCCCAGGGCTGAGTATAACTCTAACCAAGGTTCTGAATTAGATTAAAATAACCAAACAGACAGGCATTTCAACATATTTCCAGTGTAAGGATACATGAACCTGCCATTTGACTCCCTCAGTAATGCTCATGTCAACATGGCCAGCCTTCTCTGGCAGAGACACACCTTCATCTCCACACTACCAAAAGGAAGCTGAGGCATGAAGAAATTAATGCTTGGGCCCACAGAGCCTCCAAGACAAATGGTTGTTAGGTGACTCCAGCTTGTGACAAGACCATGTGCAGCAGGGGGGTAAATCATCTCCAGCATCTGACCTGCCTGCTTCACCTGTGCAGAGGTCTACCAAGAAACACCTTCGAGGTCCACCTGAAGCAAACCTTGTCTGATTAAGTAATTCTCTTCCTCACCTACCCTCCTATTGGGATACCCTGATGCTTGGAGCTTTGTCTGTGTTCCAGGGTTACAGAGGAGACTGTGAATGAGCACAGGACATAATCCTGGCTCTCCTAAACCCTGGACTGGTGTCCCTCCTCCTGCTCATAACAGTAAGAGACAGTGGAGAAATCTACTGATCTCCTGCTAATCTCCAAAGAACTTCTTCCAAACCACACAATACTGGCTATCACTTCACAAAAAATCTTCCAGCCCAGCAAAAGTGAGGCTTTATCTGAGCACCATTTACAGTCACAAACTGTGCGGTTTCTTGTAGGTGGAGGCATAGTCAAACACTTGGCTTGGCACGCTGCATTTCTGGTCTTCCCAAGCACTCACAGTAAGCACCTTGGGAAATGGAGAGCACCCGCTACTAATGATGTAAGCATGCTGGCTGAGGGACACACACCCCCACATGCATGAAATCTTTTATAGGGTGACTGGATTCTCCCTTGTAACTTCCTTTGCTTTCATATCAAACATGGCAGCTATGAGCTCTCTCCCTACTTGCAGTGTCAAAACATCAGAAGTCACACACACAGATTCTTGGACAGAAAGTGAATTTCTCTCTTGTTGCCAGTCTTATTAGAGACAAATAATAAGTATTCCAAGACTTTTGCAATTCCTGCAGTCTCTTTCCAAGAGCCTTGCTTTCTGTTACTGCTCAAGTGAACTGCCTTGCTCAAAGGTCACAGAAGGAAATCTGTGAAAAAGTGGAACCATTCAAATCCAGGTCTCTCAAATCCCAAACTGACTATCATTCTATAATTAATTTATTCTATGTAGCAAAAATGCTATGAATATTATTATATTATTTGGAAGTAGGGCCTTCTGGTTTTTATACTTCATCATAGGCATCAGTTCCATAAATACTTTCTGCATGTGACTAATCCTACGCAGTGTCTGAACTCAGACTACTAAAACACATGTCTGCAAGATCAGGATCTAGATTTGTTTTTCAGTCATTCTTGTAAGAAATTATCTAGCTTCCGACCAGTTAAGCCATATCTCAGAAGCTTTTCAAGAGGAAACCTAGAGGTCTGCCAGAGCCTAGAAACATACCTGCCTTCTCTTCTTTTCAAAGTCTCCCAACATGCTCTGTTAAATCAATGGTTCGTATATTAGCCCCACTGAAAAAAAGTGAAAATTTTCTGAAACATGAACATACGGATCAGTGGTATCACAAAGGCCTAATCAAAAAATGCAAATTCTGCTTTACATCTGCTGCTAAAGTATATCATTACTTTCAGCTGTTATTATTTCTTACACTTGCTGGACTAGGCTTAGGACTGTCATGTGAGGGAAAATTACCTGCAATCCATTCAACAGAGAGAACACACAACAGCAGCAAGCCTTGATTACAGTGCAAAGTTTCATCATACATAACAAAGATTGAATAACTTAGCTACAAAACTGGATCAAACCCGAGCAATTTCTGAGATACACCACCCATGTAGCCATCTGCAGTCCTGTAGTGCCATCTGCAGCCTCCTGATAATAGTTGAATATCGAAATCAACAGGCTCACTTCAACCTTAGCAACAGCACAGTCCCTGTAAATATTAGGAGGGTTCAGTGGCAGGCAGATGTTTTTTTCCACAAGTAGTATCATATTAACATAATCAAAATATTCCTCTTTTTCAAGATTATGGTTTGTTTTTTTTTCCAGCTATTTTTTTTTTTGGTTTATCTCACTTCTCTGCTGTTTTTGCTAAATGAAGCTGAATGTCCAACTCAAAATGCAACATACTTAAAAACACAAAAAGTCTGTAATATGCTGATAAGTAAGAGTGTTTTAGAAGTCACACAGGATGTCTTAGCTACATACAGATTTTTTTTGTGTGTGTAATTATAGTTACAGCATTAAAATTGAGTTTTAATAGAACATACTCCCTAACACCTATCACCGGAGAAATAAAAACATCTTTTCTTGTATGCAAAAGTTTTCTAAAACCTAAAAACATACTATGTCCTCTGATTGATGTTACAGAAGCAGAGGCACTGAGCTATTATCCATCAGCATACTGCCACGTGGCTGAATGTAACAAGGTATGGTGGCTTAACAAGCTACCATGTACCAGTGGTAATCAACCACAACTAGCCACGATCCTCCATGAAATTTCCCCCCAGTCTGAGAGGTAAAACAACCCCAAGGGGTTATTGAAACAAGTGAGTTTAACTCAGGTGTGCTCCAAGTGCTACCTCCTGGAACTACCGTTACAGTCCAGTAATGCAGAGGGGAAATAGCTACTTGGTCATCTATATCTTAAGAGCCAAATGCTTGTTCAAGTGCCTGGTCAAATCACAGTGTTTAGTATTAGACCCGGGAGTCTCTTAGAAGGTAGGGGTTGAGCTAGAGGCCTATCTTACATAGGCATGTGGCCAGGAAAACCATCACATTAAGGAAATAAGCAAGAAGGATTCCAAAGCTCAGATCCAGCCCCATAGCTGATGAGATTGGGCATCCTGAACTGAGAACTTGCAGATCCCCAGATACCAATGACACCAAAAAAAATTTACATTTAAGTGCCAGTGAAAAGGTCTTAGGGAAGGCATATGGAAATTTTAACTGTACCACAGAGATCAAACAGAGAAACATAGAGAGAAAGCGACCCACAACTTGTCTAATACATAATGCTCTTACTTCACAAACTAATTCAAGGAAATAGTTTGTAATAGTACAGCTAATCCCTACTGTCAGAACGTGTCCTTGCAAGTGTTCGTATAGCAAACAGTAGCCAAAACATAAAGATCAAGGACACATCAATATTAAAACCTATTTTAAGAAGAGGTAAGTTATATTCCCGACATCATTTTTTATCTTCAATATATTGCCGTACATGAAGGAGTCACTGCAAGAAGAAAGGAGATTTACGGCTTTATAGGAAAAAGTTCAGGAAAAGCTGTAGAGATAAATGAAGAGATTATGTTACCAGAGATATTAGAGCTAAAAATCATTCTGCCTGAATCAGTGTGCAGGACGGTGGCTGAATTTTCATGTAGCCAGCCTGACATCTTGTGGCTTGTGCAGAAAATTTAAGCATACACCCAGGAGGGAATTAACTTCTAAATTGCTACAGAATAGTAAAATACCCCTTTTTTTTCTTTTCATCAGAACAGCATGTGGCTCCCCAGTGTATTAGTGGTTGCAATCATGCAGTTTATATATAAACACTCATTTCAGTTTTTGCTTCTGCATATACTTGTTAACCCTGTCTCCATTTGTAAGTCTCAGCCTAATGGTAGGGTTGCAATTAAATTGAGTCACTCAAAAAAAATGTTTAAGAGTAAAAATTGTAAAATTGGCTCAGCATTCAGGAAATTTTACAGATTACTAGTAATCATAGAATACCAGGTTGTAAGGGGCCTTGAGGATCATCTAGTCCAACCTTATATATAGTTTAAATGAGATGGCCCAGCACCCTGAGGTGAGTCTTAAAATTGTCTAGTGTAGGGAATCCACCACTTCCCCTGAGAGATTATTTCAAGGTCTAATTGTTTTCATAATGAAAAATTTTCTTCTGAAGTTCAACTGCAGTCCCCCCAGAAATAACGTACACATTACCCTTTGTCTTTTACAGGTGACTCCTTGCATAAAGTGTATTTATGTATGTATGTGACTCCTTGTAAAAAAAAAAAAAAAAAGGTATTTAAAAGTAAATGTGTGTCCATGTTACTTTTTTTCTTTTTTAATGTCATCATGAAAGTTAATGAAGGACAAAAAATGGTCCTCTACTGACCAGCAGTAAGTGCTTATGGAAAAATATTAATATAGTTCGGCCCAAATAAATTTGGAAGATCCAGCTAGTCTTCACTTTTCCAGACCTAATCAGACACCATCCTCACACCAGTTTTAATCCACCCTGACTACCAAGAATGTAAGCTCTTTTCTCTTTTTCAGCCTGTAAGGCAAAGAGAGTGGAGAGATCAAGGATGATATTGGAGCAAGAGCAAGGAAGGATTACTGGGGATTGGTACAAGAAAGGCTAGATAAAAGAGTATGTGTGGGGACAGTCAACTGTTGAAGTTACAGGGACACTCTGCAAAGCTCTGCACTGACACTCAACCTGGCACTGAATGCTCTCTGTATCTGCAGTGTGAATTCTTACAGAAATGGAGAAAAACTAGGCCTCTCTGTTATGAATAGTTCATAGATCCTAATACCATGAATACTGTGTAGTTTAGGAAAGGCTCTTCATTTTTAACATGAAAGAACAGAAAGGGAGGAATTAGTGTCACCATGCTAAAAGAGGTATTTCTGAGAGCAGAATGGAGCCACATGCTCAAGCTGATCAAATGACTTCAGCTGAAGTTACAGCGAAGCAGCATCCCAAGCCAGCCTTGAGCAATAAACTCGGCCAAGCCTCTCCCACACAGCTCCACTCATGTACCTCAAACACAGCCTGGATGCAATGTCCTTGCTGTCCCAGCTGGGATCTGCTTTTCATCAACATCTGACGTTCACACCAAATTGTAGAGTTTAATATTTATCCCTAAACACATAAAGCCTGCTAATAAAACAGGACTGGGAACTATTTGGTTACAGTTACTAAGGCACCAAAAGGCAAGAGTGGGAATTCACATCTCTGAGCCTCGGGCTGTTCCCATCCTCCCCGAGAAGCTGCTCACAAGCCATTTCTCAGCTTCTTTGAACTTTAAACAAACTCTTCCTCTAAAACATCCAAAGTCCCCTTACAGGAAGGACAAAGGGTGGGATTTTGCTCCCTCAAAATATTCCCTTCTTCTTCCCACATGGTGATTCTACCTTCTGGCCCCAAAAGGGGGCAAATATTTAAAAGCATGTTATTTAAGAGCAGAGGTAGAAGGCTGTGAGTGTGATGGGGTACTGTGTCTGCATGAGATCTCCACCTCTGCCCCTCTGTTCCACTGCACCTGAGACCATTCCTGTCAGCCACTTGTTTTCCCACTGCCTTTAAAACCACATATAACAGAGGGGAGAAGACCAGCTCATTCCATTTCTTATTTCCCATTTGTCTTGATAGTAGGCCCTTAAAATACAAGCATCATCTAAAGACTCAGAGATTTTCATGTTGTTACTGCTAGGCAATGGTCAGCGTTTGCAACACAGATGCCTGCAGATGGGAAGCGGTCAATCTTCCAGTCTGTCAAGTCAACACATTTCATGTCGGGTAACAACCACAAAAAAAAGTTATGAACAGTGGCAATGTAATTAATAACTAATTTCAGGGCCATTTGGTTCCAATAATGGCAGCTGGCATGCAGGTATGTGGTTAACACAAATCCTCCCCACAAGCCTTCACATCTCACCGTATCCAGAGATATCAAATGACTGCAGACAACATCAGGTCATCATTAACTATGGTTGCAAGGAATTCTTGAGACATTATCCAAGTTTAGGGATGTATGTATCGTATGTATTGAGACCCCTGAACTTCTTGAAAACCAGAGCAGCCATCCCAGACACAGCTCTCAGCACTGATGCTGCTGAAGCCAAGACCAGGTCACGCACATGACACTTCTTCATGCTAGGGCTTGAAGGTGCACAGGTCAGTTTTAAATGGGATAAATTCTCTTGAAGTACTATTGAAGCTGCTAGAACTATGGATGTAAGCACATAAAGTTTTTCAGGGTGAGGCAATACCTTCTTTAGACCAACTGATAAAAATAAACAGGCAAGCCCTAAGACACCCTAGCTGAGACCTTTCTGAGCTGAAAGGCTTGTGTGCCCCAAAGCTCATCCAGTTTTTCCCACATGTATAGGCTAGCCAAATGGAGGACCATACTTCTCCCTAGAAACCTTCCCTCACTTAGGGGAAACCATCACAGCAACACAATTACTGCTACCACAGTAACACAACCAACATGACAGCTGAAGACCTTCCCCAGATCTGAAAAGCCAGAGAAGCTGACAGACATGCAAGCTCTTTTTCAGAATGATGACTATGAAAAAGGCTTCTGCCAGTGTTTTCAGTTACTGCAACAGGGAATAGGACCTCTCACCACAGGCACCATCTTGCTTAACTAGGCCAGTTTGTGGTAAAGCTTTGTCTTCTTCAGCTCCCTTGATAAATATTACAGCACCATGTGGTAAAGATCATAATTTTTAACTGTCCAAACCCATACTATAATTATCTGCAAAAAGACAATGCTATTGAGAGCTGGCCTTGTCAGCCAAGTCAGTGCCTGTACCTTCTCTGGGATGCAAAACAGTCCAAGGAAGAGGACAAAGCCTGGTAAATCTGTATTTGGCAAATGCTGACTCTCAGAGCTTCATGAAAATGTTAAGGTAGGCATTTCAGGATCTGAGAAGTAAGCTCGTGGCTGCTGTGTCTAACACTTACCATGTCTAATTATTGTACTGTATTGCTCAATTGCCTAAGTGAATTATACATTTCCCTTGATGAGCTGTAGCAGTCAGCTTAAAGGACAGCATGCTGGATTTTTGATCAATGAATCATCCAGCCAGGTGAGGCTATTTTCTTTCTTGTAGTATAAACGTGTACAGATTTTGCTTCACATGGACTTGCAGAACTTCATCTCACGTTGGCTCTGGACAAGTGAAGAGGCAAAATTAGGATTGTCAGCTTCCTCCAGCATCAGAATACTTCATGTTTCTGATGAGATCCACCAGCAGTCAGCATCACTCCCCACACAGCTGAATGAAATCCTTTCAGGGCTGTATCCTTTGCAAGCAAAGCCCCAGGGGTTACACCCAACCTCCTCTACACTCCCCAGGTAAGTGGCATTGGTATTTAGTGGAGTAGGTTTTCAGCAGCATACACATGGAGTTAATTACACAGCCCACATTGCTGTTAATGATAGCCAAACACCTAATCTTCTTCCACATACATTACCTTATGAAACTGCAGCTTCAGTTATTGTAATTCAGTTTATGTAGTTTCCCTTATGCTGTGCTGAATGGATTTTCATTCTGTGTCCAGAAGCATTCCAGTCCCTCCAGTAGCAAACAATAAATGAATCTTGGGAGGCTCTGGTGTACTTAGAAGGCTCTGGTGAACCTATCGAAAGAGGCAATTTATTTCTGAACTTGGCACTAGGCGCAGCGTGCCTTGTAAATGTCAATTTGTGTATGTGTGAGCATCTGACACTACTCAGCAGCACATGGCTGGGGCCAAGAATTTGACTGATTCTGGCTGATTTGCAAGCCTAAAAATATTCTCTTTTATCAATATCCATTTTTGTGCTTATTTGCATGCTAATAAAACTCTAAGCAGGTGGTGGTTTCATGGATCAATCCACAATGGCTCTGCAGAGATCAAGTACGTGATGATCTGCCATAAACTCTGATGACACAGTTAGACCCATTGCATAAGAAGTGGCCCATATATAGGCATACTTTGATTTGCACTGTTTGTCTGTTCTAATCCTGCAGGAATCAGAGACATTTTAATCACTTTTATTGTTTTGTGTTCATTTACACGCAGTGCCCAAAGGCCCCTGGCAAGCAGAGAGAGGGCTATATAAGTCAAATCCATTGTTCTTACTACTGTAGTTCCTATCATAGGCCCATCTCTCTTCCCATTGACGTCAATAGCAAATCTTCCAATAATTTCATTGAGAGACAGATTAAGCCAAAAATCTATGACCAAACCCTGTGTTTTAGACCAGCAGTACTGTGGGCTCCAGCTAAAAAAATAAACATTTATTACAATGTGGGAAGCACAGGGGGCTCTAAAAGAGTTTTTGATGATGAGTGCATTTACATGGCAATCTGCTCTGTCATTGGAACATGACAATGGTGGGTTCCAAAGTAAGATCTTCAGAAATACCAAGAAAAGAATGCAAATTTCTAACTTTTCTTGAACAACTCAGGAGAGTTATGTGAGTTTGAATAACAGTTTTGAACATCAAGAATCAGTCCAATAATCCTGCATCATGATAAAGCAGTAGCATGCTCAAACACCACCATAGGTTTACAGCTTGGGTGCATTAGTTTTTCAATTTCATCAGTCCTCTTCATTTGGTCACTCTCAGTACTGCCCTATCACTTTCACCCACTGGGACCCTTGATCTTTCTCTTCAGTGGTTGTTTTCTTTCCTTTCCCTAGTCTTTGCACACTTTTTCCTTCTTTTTCATGCTCTCGTCTGCTCACTGCTTTCCTTCTGTGTTGCCTCCTTAGCACTTAGACCTGTCCGCCCTAAATTCATAGTTTTTCACAGTCACCTTTTCCAACATGAAAGTTAAATCTGTCTTGCCTGGTGGACTTTGAAGCCCATAGATCTGCACAGGCGCCATTCTTGAAATTCAAAGAATATGTCAAAACATGATGGCTTGAAACCCAGATAAAAGCTCAAAATGTTAATTAATGGCTTGAAATCAGACAAACAGTCAGTCACAAATGGCATTCCTTCAGGGCTGATATGGAGTCCAATATATTCAACATATTTTTTAATGATCTGTATAATGGGATTGAATGCCCACACCAAGTTTGTGGATGACAGCAAACTGAAGAAAAAAGATATGCTGGAAGAAGATGAGCCACCACACAAAGAGACCTCAACAGACTGGAAGACCGAGCCAACAAGACTGCTATTTAATAGGAGGTTAAAACAATAAATGCTTGAGGTCTAATGAAGACAAATGTAAAGTCATGCAGCTGGGATGGAATAATCCCAAGCAGCAGTACAGGCTGGGGACTGGCTGGCTGGGGAGCAGCTCTGCTGAAAAGGCCCTGGGGGTCTGGGCAGACAGCAAGCAGAAGCATGTGCCAGCAGTCTGCCCTGGCAGCAAAGAAGGCAAACTGTGTCCTGGGCTGCATCAGCAAGAGTAGAGACAGTAAACCAAGAGATGTGATTATTCCTCTCTAATTGGCACTTGCCAGACCACACCTGGACTATTTCACCCAGTTTTGCTTTCTCTCTGCCCAAAAGAGACATTTTAAAATTGGAGACAGCCTGGTAGATGGTAATCACCAGTGATTACTGCTGGAAAACTGGATGTAGAAGGAAGGGTTGAAGGAGTTGAGTTTTTCATCCAAGAGAAGGCCCATGGGGAATCTAATCATGATCTTCTAACACCACAAAGGTAGTTTTAGAGAGGTAGACAGAGTTACAGAGAAGTATTGTCTTCACAGGGATGCACAGCAACAGGACAAGAGGGAACAAGTCACAAGAGGGGAAATGTCATCTAGATATAAGGAAAAAAAAAATCACCGTGAGAACAATTCAACATTCAGAATGGTTGCTCATAGAAGCAGTGGAATCTCCTTCACTGGGAGCACTCTAGATTTGGCTTGAGAATTCCCTAGTTAATTGGATTTAAGGCCTCACTTTCAAGAGATGGACAGATGATGTCAAGTGGTCCCTTCAAATCTCAGCTTCTCTGTGATTCTGTGAAAGCACAGAATCACAAGGCAAATGTCAAATTCTGGATGTCTACTCTAAAAAAGAATAAGACACATTAAGAACAAGGCATGCAGGTGATGACATAGACATAGGACAGGTTCAGCAGATAAAGGCAGATGAGAAAGTACAAATGAAGGGCAATGAGCTTTGCAGGTTCTCCTCCCTAATGAAAGAAGATATGATGTTTGAAAGGAATAGTTAAAAAATGAGTGAGCTGCTTTTCACCTTAACACAGTGACCAGGAAATTCAGCCATGGAGCAAGACACTGCAGACATAGATGTTTCACTAGTGATGCTTCCCTACCTGAAAGGATTTGTCCATGTATAACACAGTGTAAGCCAGGAGGAAAATGAGACTTACAGACTTTCTGGAGAGTGACAGGAGCTAATATAATAAACCAGCTCTGGGAAACAGCAGCTGAACAGTTTAGGGCCAGTGTGTGAAACCTGTAGTCAGTAGCATGTATCACTGGGTGCAAACTGAAGCCACCGCACTCTCTGGAAGCCCTTGAGCCAAACCGCTGACAGCCTTTCAGCTCTCATTGTGCTTCTGAAAACTTTCTGGATCCTATGGTGATGAAGGCCTGAAGGTTCATCTCTGGTGGCCCTGAGACATCCCTAACACCTTACAGCCTGCAGAGTCATCCTGTGGTTAATACTTGGGAGTGGGTTAGTGCAGGCCATTTGCTGAAATTCCGAAAGCAGCAAGGTGGTATGTCAGGGGAGAGGAGGTGGGCTATTTGAGAAATGTAAGAAATGTACACAGGCATTCAAGCTGTTAGTCAAATGTTTTTCAATTCCTGAAAGGTCCGAGATCTGTCTGTGTATCAACAGAAAAGTCAGGCGGCAAGGAAAAGGGAGATTGCATCAACTTTGCATAGTGAAACCTCAGCACACAGGCTCCACACAGCCCTTTACCCTTCACCACAGTCCCTAAAGAGATAACTTCAAAAAGTAAACAAAGCCTAAAAAATGTTGGTTGTATCAAAAGTTTTCAGATTGCTGGTCAGCTAGGACTATGGCACATTTGTTATGCTCAAACACAGGCAATACTAAGTGTAGGGGACAGTCAGCAAGGTGTAGACAAATCCCATACTCCATTTTCCTGACAGAAGGCTCTATTTGTGCCACCAAGGAAAATTTGTGTCATTCAAGGAGAAGCTGCAGAATCCACCTTCATATGTGCTAAAAAACCTGCAAATCTTGGCAGAAGGTTTAACATCACTTTTAGTGCAAGTCAGTATTAAGTCCAGGCAGACTTATTTTCTTATTGTTGTGATATAGCTCATCTGGAATAATCATGCAATGTCCACCAGCTCTGAAGAGAAACTGATCATCCCTGAGGTATTTCCAAATGCCCAAGGTTTTAGGAAACATACCACTTAAGATACCTTGCAATGTCCCCAACTTTTAAATGATCTACCAAGCATAACCTACTGCAAATACATCCCTAAAATAATCTGTGGGTTTTGAGAAGTGACATCCCGCAGTTTAAGAAAAAATCACAATAACTACAAAGACTAACCTGCTGTCTGGAAGAAAATACAGGACAAATAACTTTGAAACAGTGTATTAATGAATTTCAGAAATTGTACATGATCATCATCATGCATTTTAACAGGTCCTTCTGGAAAATGCAACAAAATAAAGATTATTTGGCTTGTATAGGCATATAACACCAGTAAGCCTAATTATTGCAATATATTTCAGACATGTTTACCCCAAATATTGTTTGTTTTCATTCCTGAGAAGCAAGGAAGTGAATCACAAATTGTTTAAGTGACTTGCTTAAGTGAAACTACAGAAAAGGACAGACTTGAACCCTCTTGAGTCCTATGCTACGCATCCTAGAACCACCCTAGCTTAGCCTCTAAATCATACATGATGGCAACTCTAGCACGTAACAAGGGTCAACTCCTGCTCTGGAAAGCAGATCTGTAAAACTAATATATTTCTGCTGATATTAAGAACATAATGCTTTTTTTCTTCCTGAAGTAGATACTTATTTCTACCCCTCCTAACTACTGCAAAGGCATGTCCATTAGTAAGACTCTGGTTTGCATCAGGTATCAATATGCTTTACTGCTCTGCATCATGAACTAATGGTTTTCTGTTCTGCATCATGTACCAGTATGTTCCAAATCCAAGGACATAATCCTATCTTTCCAGAAGCCTCTGGAAGACAGAGAATGAAAAAAATTAACTAGAAACAGAATCTGAAGAACTTGCCCTTGGATAAATACAAGACATGGTTTAGCTGGTGGAAAGTTACGGTGACAATGAAGAAGTCAAGGGTAGTGTAGCTTGGATTTCAAGAAGATCAGAAGCCTGCAGAGCTGGCAGGTGAACAAATATGACTTGTAAACTCAACAGAATTCCATAAAAGCTGCTGTTACATAGTCATGAAACTATATCACACCATATTTTCTTTACTATTTTTCAGAGTATGACCTCAGTACAGTAGAAGGACTTTCAGTGTGTCTGTTGTACTCATGTCTTGTTGGTTTTTTTTGTGGTAAAGAAACAGAAAGGAGGAGGAAAATTCTGATTGTACACACAAATTTTGAATTTGTCCTTCCAATTCTAGGGGCTAAATTCACACTTTCACAGCCGCAGGTTTTGAGCCAGTGTTTTATTTTCTGCATGGTTGAGCTTTTAGGACAGCAGTATATCCAAAACCCCAGTACAGATGGATAGCAACAGTGAGCAGAGGTGGTGACAACTGCATTTGAAAGGGACATGTACAGTCTTTCTACTGGCACAATAGCTGACCCATGAGAAAGACAAAAAATAATAAATCAGAATGCTAAAAAAAAAATGTATAAAAATAATATGAGAAAGCACAAGTGTTATCCCCAGCTCTGCATTGACCCTGAAATCAGCTTCTCCAATGGGGCACTTCAGTTTTATGTCAGTGTGGACAGAGAAGATTATTAATACAAACAAATACTTATTTGTATTAATATTCAAAGTATGTTCATAATATTTATATCCTTTTTCTTTATGCTTAATGGTAGAAAATGGTAACAAACCAGAATACACACTACTTAGCTTAGTGTAATCAGAAAATAAATTGCCATCAACATTAAGTTAGGAATTTAGTCATAGGATCTTATGGCAGATGCTTACAGCAAGAGACATTTCAAATACTTCACAAGCAGTCTTGGAGAAATGGAGTTCCAAGTTCCCATCCTGAGAGTAAAGATTTGGTGTTTCTATAATTTGATCAATTTTTTTATTATTATTTTTTAAATTTTATTTTCTTTATAAAGATAGCACATCAGTACGGTGCACTATATGCTAGATTTCTTCTGCAAGTAACCATAAATTGAAAGTAGTCCCTTAGACTAAAGAAACCTAAAATACTGGGTAATATAGGTTTAAAATCTATCTTTTCAGAAAAAGGAAAAGTAATCATTGATCTTAGTCTACAGTCTCTTAATGTTTTATTGTACTTTAATCAAAGCCCAATTAGTCAAAGATAAATTTAAACAGACTTCAGCAATAAAATGGTTGTCACAAGCTTGTCTTACGCAACTGAGGAGCAAAGAACAAATTTTTTTAATGCAAAACATTTTTGTTTGAGCTAAAGAACATTTACAAACTTAACTGCCAAATCACAGTCTTTGCAAAAAAAAAAAAATATTAATTTGCTTTCAAATTTATCCTGATGAGGCAAATTTGTTATCTTTTCTTTCCATGCACTTAAAACAATCCTGTGACTGAGAGAAGTTTTTCAGGTACTATGTTAGCTCTGTCATTATTATTCTTAGTATAATTTCTGGACAATTGTGGTAGTTCCATAAAATGTTTTTCTGATGGCACATCTTGTCAGCAAATGTACTTTAGTCCGCTCTTAGCTGGTGTGTACTAAAGATAAATAACTAGCAAATTATACATGTGCCTTCATTTAATATTCTTGATAAATTATTTATTATACTTGGGAGTAGAAGCTACTCTCCCTCTGTCTCTCACTCTTTACTTTGCAAAATTTAGTGATTAATGGTTAAAAATGACAAAACCTCCGCCAGTTTGAACAAATAGTTCTGGGGACTCGATACAGCTGGGCATGATTCCAAATTAGATGAGGCGCCAGTAAACTAATGAAGAATGTTACTGATCTGCTCTAGCCATGCGAAATCAGGATTTCATCTTGTGCAAACCACACAGGGTCAAATACAGTCAACATGTGGCTCGGGAGTCCTCTGGATGTTCCTGGGTGTTGGTGATTCACCAGGTCTGATCCAGTGTCTCAGTTTGCTCCTAGGAAGCACTATGCCAGTAGGTGGGACACTGAAGTCGCAGGTTTGTCAGTCCTCAAGACCAGCAAAATTTCCTATGGTACATTTTTTTGTGAGACAAACTCTGTTAAAGTCTGCTGTGCTGGACAAATTCCAGATCTGAATAATTTATCCCAGCTTAAGTGACCTATAAAAAATAAGTGTATATGGTTTTATTCTTTTCTTCCAGCACTGGGGCTGGATCCAGAAGCTCCAGACAACTGAGCAGCACAAATGTCTACCAGCACAGCTCCTAAAAACAATGTTTTGTGAATGAAAGCAAGAGATCTCTCCTGCAACTGAGCTCTTCGTGGGTTGGCAAAGGTTGGGCATGCCAGTTTCTGCAGCCAACAGAACATCCACGAATGATAGTCAGCTGTGACTCTGAAGTCTGGAGAAAGGATATCTGAAAGTGAATATGGTAGAGGTCTACAAAACTGTGGTATGACATGGAGGAGTTGCTTTCTCTTCAAGTATAAGAACTATAGGTCATGAAATGAGCCTCGCAGGGTTCAAGTTCTAAGCAAACCAAGAGCTGTGTTTTGTCACACTGTAGATCTGCTTTTCACAGGATGCAGATGCTATGGATACTAAATTTTTACTTGAACCAATAGGCAGCTACAGGAAATACAGAGGTCAAGGGTTTTCTTTATTCTACAGAAACCTCATATGATTCAGAAAACTGGAGGTTGGGAAAATATTGAGCAGAAGTATCAATTCCCATAGTCTTGTCCAACCTCTTTAGATTCTGTCAGAGGCAGGAAAACTAAGGAAGCTTCACCTCTGGCTTGACAATATTGCTACTGACATGATTAGCACTTTTTTTCTGGGAAAATAAAACAGCTTTCTCCAGAAAGTGGTGCAAACCAGCTCTGTCTTGTTGCAGCATCTGCTACAGGTGAGTGCAAGGTTCAAATTCCTCTCTGCTACCTTACCTTGCTGATCTGAATTTAATAAAACCCCATAAAATCAGAAGTAGATAGTGAGTAACGGTACTAAAATCTTTAATATTATTCTTCATGATGAAGCATCAACAGACACCTTTAGGAGACAGTTTCACAGGAACAATCTGATACATTTGAATCACCTGCCTATCCTTGCTCTCTGTTAGATAGGACACTCTGATAAGACTCTTCACCCATTTGGTAGCAAACATAATTGGATATCTAAACAATCTTGTATATCTAAACAATATCTAAACAAACAATATACCTGCTTCTGATTTGCAGCTTGAGGCCTTCAGCAAGACCTGCCACATCACTTTTTGCACATAATCAGTAAGCCATTAAAAACACATTTTCCAAGCACAGTGCTGGGTACTTCAGTTCTGTGAGAGCTGCTGGCTGCGGCTGCCAAGGGAGCACTTGGGATAGTAGGTTTTCCCTTAAAAATGCGCACCTTAAATACAATGGAAAAGGAGCTGTGAGAAGATATTAAAAATTAACATTGGCCACAGTGTATGGAAAGACTAATCAAAGTTTATCAAGGTCTTTTATTTAATGTGAAACTGAAACCTCTCCAAATCAAAATCATCATCATAAGTTATTTTTTAAAGAAAAGTTACTGTGGTAGGCATCATTTGCTAGAGCCCCAATTCAGCAAAAAGGCTTTTGTATGTTCTCAGTATGTGTTTGCTGAACTGGATCCTCTTTGCAACACAAAGAAAAGCTACTACGTTGAGATGGGAAATAAAGCCTCTCTTCATCAGAAGACATTGTAATAAACTGCAGGCAAAGTCTAAGACACTATTACTCTGTAGGATACCATCTGTAGGATACCACTGCATGATTTTTATTTTCAGTCTACACTGGAGGAACTCCTAATTTGCAAAAACAAATTCTGTTTTGTACATATATGTCATATATAGAATTGCTTTGCAGTCTTTCATGCACTGTAAATGATATATGGGCCAGAATACTTGCAAAACTGAATCGTAATTCAAAGACATTGAGGTTGGCCAGAAAATCTTATGACTGACACTTCTCGAATCAGGTGCTTAATTTTGCAACTTGATGCTTTAGGACTTTTATGAATAACAGGAAATGCTTTAGGGAGCTTATTTAGTCAATTTGGACTTTCTGCCTTTTTCATAAAAAGTATGAAATGTAAACTGCTTTTTCATATCCCTGCACAAATTCCTTCCTGTGCAGCTACTGCTAAATTCTAGACCCACCTAGATATATCCTGGTTTCCTATTTGTTTCACTTACCTATTCCTGAAACCATCCATGCTTCTGGGCACAGAATCTTGCATTATGGCACTGAGCCTTGAGAGGTGCAGCTCCCTCACAGGGCAACTGCAAGAGCAAAACACTGTTTCAGGCTTCTCTGGTGCATGGTCAGTATATTTTAAGGGATCTGTACTCCTTTCACATGTCTACTGTACTTTGTCTTTGTTACAAAGTGGTTCACTTTACATCACTGCAGTAAACAGGCAGCTCTATTATCACAGAGTTGGAGAGAATGCAGTGCAACATGCAGGTAGAAACAGAGCAGACCCATTGAGGATAAGGTCCTCATTAGGGAGATATTAAATGACTCAAAAGGACTGTGAGATGCTTGAGTTTTGTTAACTAGGAAACTCATTTCCTAGGCAGAATGGTCTACAGTTCAGTCTCTCCATGGTACCTCTTCCAGAGGAAGTAAGTTCAGTCTCCATGAGGCAGAGAGGTGGGTCAAGCCTATAGATGTCCTGGTTATCAGATGCCTGGATGAAAGGGAGATGGCATTAGCACTGCCCATCTCCACAAGTTCTGCAAGACAGCTCCTTTGTTTCCTTAGTTAATGTTAGAGGTGGTCCAGGCAGGAACATGTTGCTCTAATTCTGTTGAATTTTCCACAAAACACTTTCAGAGATTTTTCAGTCTGGAAATAAAATCAAACAACTTAGTATTCAGCACAACCCAAATGATGTTTGCTTCTGACTTTTCACTTTGCCTGCCTGAACTGTACACAGCCTTCTAATATGGTATGAAATTCTTAGAACAAGGCCAGTTGTCTTTGTTGTATGCCCACCTCAGTATCTAGTCATGGAGGAATTTTCATATTCTACATGAAATGAACGGTATCAGTTGCTCTTCTTTACTTGCCTCAGGAGACAGTGATCTGCCCCTCGTGCATCTGCATGGAGGTAGATGTTGCTTAGGCTTCACCAAAGTCTGAAGAGAACATTTTCCCTCGGCAAAAACCCAGATCAGCTGTATTTAGAATTAAGTGGATGAATCACTTTAAAGGCTGTATAAACAAAAGCATTCTTCTTGCAGATTTGAGGCAGAACAACTTGGTAACATATTTTCGTAGGAATTTAAATCTTCAGTTATTTCTGGAATTCTTACAGTACCGCAAATTAAATTTGCAATTCAATAAATAGTGAACTGTGTCTATTAATTAAAAGATACGGGTCGCTCACATCATATCTACAATCTGAAGAGTTTTACAAAAGCATTTGCTTTGGATGTCTTTTTGAAGCTTGCTTTCCAGGATAACTGATCAACTGTTAACAAATCTGAATGGCATTTTGAAACAAAATTTTAGAGAAGAAATTAAATTGGTTGGGTTTTTGTTTTGTTTTGTTTTGTTTAATAATAGAAGGTCTGATCATAGAGAGGAAAGTCCCTACTTTAAATAAATACAGTAATTAAAATAACAAGCAGAAATCCTAGCAATAGAGCAAAGAGGCAAAACCTTATTTCACCATCCCCTTTGGAATGGGCAAGACAAGACAGTGCTACCTCCATTTTGCAGGTGTGTACTATAATGCACAAGCCAGCTGTATAGGTTTGCAAAATTCAGATGGAACATCAGAGTTGAAGTAAACACCCAGAGTTGCCTGCAAACCTCATTTTGGGCTGAGAGAGCCTGACTGTTGTGCTATTTAAGATTCACAGTACTGACAGAGACCCCTGGAGGAAGAGGTCCTCGCCATACCTAGAGGTAGGCACTCGTCCCTATGCTAAGAACCACAAGAATTTATAGCTGCTATTAAATACACACTAATCTGGGATCTAGGAATATAGATCAAACCTAACCAAATATCAAACCAAACCATCTGTACAGTAAGCATGTATTTCATGTGATTTCAGAGACTGTGGGGATGCCATTTTTTTTCTCTCCCACAAAAGTTACTGCTAATTTATTACAGAATACATGTTGATGTTTACCTGGCAGCAGCCCCAGTTATCTCTGCTGACTTTCTTTCAAAGCGAGGACAAAATATCACAGCACTGCAGCTCATAGAAGCCAGAGGGAAAGCCTGAGACTCACACTCTATAGCAAAGGTGCGGCAGGAGCCCATGAGGACAAATCCAGTTGGCTTCCTCCTGGAAGGACTCGATCAGAGAGCCTGCAGGCTGTAGCATAAGGGCACAGGACAGCCTCCGAGCAGGCGTTTGCAGTCTGTGCTGAGTCCCATGTAGCCAGAGCTAGAAATAGAACTGAAATATAATCTACTAAAAAGTAGGTGGTTTTAAGTCATCAATTCTGTTTTAACACCATATTTTTAAGATAAACAAAACCACTCAATTTATTTTAAAGTTAGGTTACTACTTTAGCTTTTTTAAATTCTTTGGGCTTTTTTATAAGTTTAATGAGATTAGCAGTGCTTTACAGGCAAAGTGTTTAATATGTGTTGACCATACAACCAGAAGGGTAAGTTCCATTGAAGACAATTATTTAAAGCTTTATAAATCAGAAAAGAATTTACAATTTTTTTCTCTAACTGCTGGGAATGGCTTGAATGCAAAAGTAGCACAAAAACATATTAAGATAAAAAGCATATTTTTATATTTTGCGGGGAAAATCTACGTATTAGTGAAATCAATTCTCTCATTCATTCTCTATCCAGGATCTTGGGGAAGTCCTAAACTCAGATGTTATATGCTGTAATTATATGATGCTTTTATCAAGCTGATTAAGCCAATTGTCTGGGTAAAAAGGAATAGGAAAATTAAGGAAGACCCTCTCATTGTGTACTTGCACAGCTTTAATGTCCAGGTCAGAAATAAAGTACCAGACTTTTTACAGCCTGTCAGAAACTTTTTTGTATAAGAATGTATGTAAAAGACATGTACTGGAGAAGACTGACGGAATTTCAAGAGATTCATGAAGAATGTTTCTTGTAATGCCAAGGTAAGCTACAAAATAAATGCATACACGAGTATTAAAAATCTACTGAAGCAGCACAGCATAACTGGAATAGGTACAACCACCCCTTAAAAGTAATTGCCGTTACATTAGCACCAGAAAGCTTAATCAGAAGTTAAACCCTAAGCTACAGATATGCCTGTGTGCAATATGAGCAAAATACGTCTGTGGCTTCAGTTTAGGAGCGTGGTGGAGACATAAAACTTCCATGTGCTTACAAGTCTTAAAAAGCAAAATAAAAGTCAACGTCCAACAGTTTTGTTTGGAAATCCATCATGAGACAAAGTTTCACATTTTTTTTAACAGATTAATTTATTATTCATTTTGCAATCACTTGCTGCATGTCACATGCAGCATTCTGTGCAATAAGCTAATTGCAAATTCCTGAACTAGATTCATACGCATGTTCAGCACAAAATAAACTTCCTCCTGTTCTGTTCTCTTTAAAGCAAGATTTGGAAAATAGAGACAGGATACAGGAAACTTGGATTTCTGCAAGATATCAGAGGACTTTCAAGCATACATCTGGGGCATCCAGATGTGAAAGATTAAAGCTTGTTAAGTTTTTGAGATATCCTAATTATGCCATCTGTGTTCTCAGAGGTCACCCAGCACACTGCAAAAACACTGCCCAATGGAACATGGCTGGTAGTCTGTATTCAAAAGGCAGTTGAGTATGAGGTCAAAGGGGGTGTTGGAGATCAGGATTTGTCTGTGACATAAATGTGTGTGGATCTTACACAATACCTACATTCTCCTGACACTTGTCTGCCTCTGACCAGTTCTAGTAGTTATGTCTGCTCATAGAAAACATTGCACTTGGTTTGCAAAGACTAATGAATCTTCATTAAACTCCTCTGTCTGGTGGCCCCTCCCTTCTGTTGTGCTGGTGCAGGACCAGACAGCATACTCAAAGTACCAGAACTACATTGGTCACCTAGATAGCAGAATGATGAAAAATAATTTTCAAAAATAGGAGGAGGATGCTGGAAGCACAAACAAAGCTCAATAGCTGCAACATGGCAAAGATGATAGTCTGAGTTACATGGTTCTAGAGGATGCAGACATTATGAGGTAGCTGCACAAAAACCTCTGTATCAGAGTGGAGAGGAAACAGCAATTCATAACATTTATGCTCTAGACTGTCTGCCTGTTTGCCAAAAATTCCATCTAAGAAAAAAACCACACTGTTTTCCCTTCATGATGATCTCTGCTCTGATGGCTATCTATTGTGGGTAGAAAGATGGCTGGTGGAATGTGAGATCCATTTGAGTTAATTGTTCAAAGAATACACATGGAAAAAGGCAAATGGAAACTGTGCTGTGAGCCTGGGGATGCACTGGTCCCCACCAGTTCTGTGTCTAACGCAGTAGAGGCCAAGCCCCATTTATACTGCAGTGCATCACTTGCATAAAACTCAAACTGCTTTAAGCACATATATAACTTCAACCACTAGAATATGTTAGTGCAGTGACTATACCTGTAAGGAGCAGGTGCTGCCTTTTAGGATCCCTGGGAGATTTAATCATTTTACCTGTCACATTTTCTCTGTTCAAATGTTCTGCCAAACAAAGCATCTGAGAATGTCTGGTGTTACTGCTTGAGGATGTGTGGGTTACTGTGCCACCTTACAGACCAAAGTTGTTAAAGGAATAAAGTATGAATATTGTGCAGAAGAACAGGGTAGTTCATTTAGGGAAATACCTGTTGAATCTGGAATTCTGTGCCTTGCAATGCACCAGTCTTTCCTTCAGTTATGAAACAACTGACTAGATGTGTGATCATATAAATCTGGAGTTCCTCTTTTTCTTTTTTTATTTATTTTTTTTCATGGAAATTTGTCACAGCTTTTCAGTCTGTAATGCTTACCATTGCTAATGAACATAACTGCAGTGGGATGCAAATAAAGAATCACATTTAGGACATAAATGTAAATGTACTCGCTCTTCCTTCCTCTATCAAAACCACAAAGTACAACTGGACCCCAAAGCCACCGCCATTTCCACTGATTCATCATCTTTGTGTGGATGGAAATAAACACAACAGCACTGGACAGGAATGAAAGCATGAGCATTAAAGGAAATGGATGATCTCAGATCCTCATAAACCAGAGTGGGCATGCTGTTTGGCTGGCAATTTTTTCTCCCAAGGCATATTAAACCCTCTGGTTTTTTGAAAGTCTCTTCCTCATGTTTAATTGCCAGATCATCGCTCCCCCCCCCCCCACTTTAGTTGTGAGGATGGACCCATACCTTTTCCAACACAGCAGGGCTCTTTTACAATCCCAAAAAGATCTTTTAACTAAATGGTTCCTAATTAATTGCATGCAGATAAGCACCTTGAGCCTAAAATGAAATGTAGGTGCCAAAGTTTTCACAGGCAAGCTGCACTGACCATAAAATGGTCAGATTTTCACTCTTACTGACCCCCTGCTACTCCATGTCATTATGGATACTCAAACACCCTTGAAAAAACACAGCTCCTGTCCTTAAAGACTGCAGATGTAGATTTCCAAACAGCTGACACCATGAAATAGCAAATCTTGCTTTACACTGGTCTACCCTAATGGATATATAGAAAAAACATAGTAGAAATTAGTTTTTCTACTCTATATAAAGAGAAATATGCTGCACCATCAGAATTGTCAGAACTTCCAGGGGTGTGGGACAAGCCAGCTGACTGAGACAGAGGACTTAAAGTGAGCGAAAACAACAGGATAAATCCCACATCATGAAGGTATTATGCTGAAGAATTTATGAGAGGCTTGAACTTTTGAGAGTCAAGGCAAGGTGAAAAAGTCAGTAGTGGTTGTGTTTTAGAGGCAGATTTTATCAGGGTATTGGATAGTGTCTAAGGAGAAGGACTGGGCCAGTGGTTAAGTGCTATGGAAAGATCTATGTGAGGTTAAGACCTGGAATAAACTTTGGGAAAACTATTATCTAATAACCTGTTATCCCAGGCAACAGTGAGGAAATCCTCCAAAACTTTCCTCTCAGGTACTGAGACCATAGGGGCTATGCCCACACTATTACTGCATGAAGTACATGTATGATACTGATCTTTGTACTCCCATTCAAATCCCTCACAACATTCTTCACACATAAAACCACATGCAATCCTAGCAACAATAGGATATATTTATACACTTCAGAAATCTTTGTCTGAAGATACCCAAGAGATCAAATGAAACTTTTAAAAATACTGTTTTCTCTATACAATTCAATGTAACCAAAACTGGCCTTCCTTGATTAAAAATAATTAGGTTGTGCAATCATTTGGCTCCATGGTTTTTGAAATACAGGATGCTGGGCTACACTAGGGGCAGGATGATTTTTGAGCTGTAACTGGTCAAATCAAGCAACATTGTTTGCTGTTACAAGAGCACCTTCTACTGCCTGGGTAATGGCATTGTGTTAGGAATGCTAAATCTTAAAAGACTGGTCACTCTGAAGCTTCAGTCTTATCAATACCTTCCTAAGAACTTTTAAAGGATGATTTAATGTATAATGTGGCAAAGGAACTTGTAGATTTCAGACTACTTGCATTTTTGGAAATAAAGATTCTTTGAGCTTCAGTTCAAAATTCCACATATTTCCATACTTGTACTCTCTGATCCATACAGATGTTTTCCCCACCTTCTAATAGATTGTGCATAACATTGGATTTCTAGGTCCTCTTCCAGTTCAAGTACAGCTGTTAGTACTATTTCCAATTTTATGGGAGCGGGGTATCAGCTCACAAAGCACCTATTAATAAAAGAGTAATTTTAATTACAATATGTTTTCAATATTTAGGCATATGAATTTTATGTTCTCAAAAAAATAACAGTGTTCTGCCAAACCATGCACTAAAGTAACATCTAATGTTTTTTAGCAAAATGTTACTACAACTACCAGATACATTTAGCCATTACATATTTATCTGTCAGTGAATATTAGAGCTTTTCCTTTTTTGTTTCCTCTTTTTTTTTTTTTTTAATTACCCTTTATCCTATAGATAAATCTGTCTAAGTAAATATTGAGTATCCTCACCTAAGTATCTCAGGGGAAAAATATCCATTCATGAGCTGCATATAACTATTACATTAAGCAATTCAACTGCAATATGACAGTAAAAAGAAGCTCTGACCTTAATAAACTTCATGGACACTAAAAGGGGTGAGTCAGCAATTGAATGCAAAACAATAGGCTACAGAAATTATCCATTAAATCATTCAGTGGTGACAATCTTTTGTGCCTTGCAAAAGACTTGTGTGCAACATGTTATTTACAGCCTTCCCAATATTTAGTTACCTATTTCTCCACTAATATCAGGAACCACAGAAACAAAAAACAGTGTAGTCACTTGTGCTATAGATTAACACCTTTGCTGTTCTCTCAACAACCAAATGATTGTCATTAGCTAACAGGGAGGCTATATCATAGAATCACATCATAGAATCATAGAATGGCTTAGACTGGAAGGGACCTTAGACATCACCTAATTCAACCTCCCAACTAGACCAGGTTGCTCAGGGCCTCATCCAAGCTGGCCTTGAACACCTCCATGGAGGAGGCATCTACAACCCCTCTGGGCAATCTATTCCAGAGTCTCACCACCCTTGTACTGAAGAACTTCTTCCTAAGATCCATTCTAAACCTATTTTCCCTCAGTTCAAACCATTTCCCCTCTTCCTATCACTGAACACTCTTCTGAAGAGTCCCTCTCCAGCCTTCCTGTAGGATCCCTTTGGATATTGTAAGGTCCCCATAGAGTCTTCTCTTCTCCAGGCTGAACAATCTCAGCTCCCTCAGCCTATCGTCATAGCAGAGGTGCTCCAGACCCTGCATCATCTTAGTGGCCCTTCTCTGGACTCATTACAACAGATTTATGTCCCTCTTATGGTGGGGACACAGTATTCAAGATGGAGTCTCAGAAGAGCAGAGTAAAGGGGGAGAGTCACCTCTCTCAATCTGCTGGCCACACTCCTCTTGGTGCATCCTAGGATACAGTTGACCTTCTGAGCCGCATGAGCACACTGCCAGCTCATGCTGAGCTTCTCATCAATCAACAACCCCAAGTCCTTCTCTTCAGGGCTACTCCCAACCCATTCTGTACCCAGCCTGTAATCATGCTTGGGATTAGCCCAACCCAGATGCAGGACCTTGCACTTTGGCTTGTTAAACCTCATGCAATTTGCATTGGCCCGTTTCTCAAGCCTGTCAACGTCCCTCTGCATAGCATACCTTCCCTCAAGAGAGTCCACTGCACCACACAACTGGGTGTCATTGGCAAACTTGCTGAAGGTGCACTTGATGACATTGTCCGTGTTGCTGACAAAGATGTTGAATAGCACTGGACCCAGAACAGATCCCTGAGGAACTCCCCTTGTCACTGGTCTCCACCTGGACATAAAGCCATTGTTCACAACTCTTTGAGTGAGACCTTCTAGCCATTTCCTTATCCACTGGGTGGTCCATCCATCAAGTCCATGTCTCTCCATCTTAGAGACAAGGATGTCATGTGGGACAGTGTCAGATGCTTTGCACAAGTCCAGGTAGATTATGTCTGAACTTTGCCAGACTGCCATGACTTCTCAGATATGATGCCTAGTGGCCTAGCAAATTCAGTCACCAGTTCCTTCAGGACCCACAGATGTATCTCATCAGATCCCATGGATTGTGCACCTTCAGGTTCTCTAGGTGTTCCTGGACCTGATCTGCTCCTATCCTGGGTGATTCTTCACAATCCCAGATGCAGCTAATGCCCTCTGTGACTTGGGTGGTGTGGCTCAAGTGGTTACCAGTGAAGACTGAAGCAAAAAAGTGTCCTTTTCAGGTTTTCTAGTGTACCTCATAACTCCTCTCAGTTTCATCCTGGCATACTTCCACCTCTGCTCTTGACATTTCCTCTGCAATATCTCTTACACACAAACACACACACAAAGCCATTTTCCCCAATTACACCTGCATTTCCTTTGTAATCTGTTCCTTCAGTGTCCCCTCACTCATACAGTGTGACATCTTCCCAGAGGAGGCTGATTTCATCCCTCAGGAACATTAGAGGATGACTTCCTAAGTCTGCAGAGCCTGAGGTCCTTTTAGAAGGGGACTGGGGGGAACTGCAAGCCAACATTGCTGAGCAGCACTGATAGGAAGAAGAAGAGGATACTGATATTTAGAAGGGCTCAGCATCCTGAATCAGTAGAAGACTTTATGGGCCACCTCTTGAAGATAGACACACACTTACAGGAAATAATACTTTTAAAGACATTGTATTTCAAAAGTTTCTTAAAAAAACCCCACTAAATTTCAGATCTCCCTCTCTGCCAGTTTATATATCAATAACTTACTCTATTTTGAAGGATAAATCTAAGCAATTTTGAAATATCTAACCTGGAACTCTGTTCCAAATGGTTCCTTTTTCAGACATGCTATGCAAAAAGCAGCCTAGACAAAAATTCAAAATGCTTAAAAACTAATATTCATGACCACCTGCAAACAAGTAAAGAAAAGTGATTTTTGTTCTCTTAGAAAACTAGCTTGGCACTGGCACTGAAATATTTCTGTTTGATTCCGGGTTTACTCTGTTGTCTTTGAAGTTAAGGCTTCTGGGAGCTGTTTCATGAATATTACGTCTAACAATGTGCATAAGTGCTTGGAGTTTATTGTATTGTTCAATTAGGATGCAACAAGATAGCACTGTGTATAAACACAATTGTCATCTCTTTGCATAGCAGTGGGCCAGAGCAGCTAAGCACTTAAGGAAAAGTTTAATGAAATAGTTTTCAGACACAAATAGACAGCAGAAATCTTAGCATCACATTTTGGCATAATATTTTCCCTAATCAAAATTCAGCCCAGTTTAGCTTTTCTCCTTTTTCTAAGAGCATCTGGATAAAATCAAATGCTTGCAGCTATACTAATTCTGCTCTTGTGTGAATGAATTCTTTCTGACGTCATGCTAGACTTGGCATCATTTTTGGGTACATACCATGGGGGACAGGTGGAATTTCAATAATAACTCCTGACTTCTTGGTTTTGTTTTAAAGCTAACCTGAGGAATCCAAGCAGATGAAGCAAAAGTCTGCTGAGGTAAGTTGTACTTTATAGAGATTGAACTTTTCTATTATTGAGTATATATCTTAAATTCCATAGACAACACTAGTTTTACCACTTCTTATGCTGTGAATCATACAGAATAATGATTTCTTTTATAACGCTTATTTCCTTTGCTGACATCTGAAATTATGTTGTAAGAGCCCAGGTATAAAAAGAATTTTATAGACCATTTGTGGAATAAAAAATGTGAGGAATTACTGCAGTTTGCTTATTTCTTTAAAGTGAACTGCAGTATAAAGCTAGTTACACTGCATTTAAAGTATTTCCCCATATGCTCTTAATAACTAGTGCTGCTGCACTACACTGCTATGAAATGGATGAAGGTGGCCATCTGGGGCCATTTCTCACACAAAAGGAAAGGGATGAATAATTTCGCTATTTAATATGACTGCTGTAATTAGCCAAGATGTTACATAGTCTTATAATTACTCCAAATATAGGCTTTCTAATGCTTCGAAGGGCATGGCTGGCTGTTCATTAAAAATAGTTTCACTCCCCTCTCCCACAAGCAGTTTAGCAATATGGGCTAGAGGCCACTCCACTCAGCCAATTTTCCCCCTGTGTGTTTGTGCCTTGTGCGTTGACAACTGTAGCATGTTTCTACTACAAACCGAGCTTTGAATGAGTGTTTAAATCTGTTCAGGCTTTCTAATGTGAGAGGAATGTTGGCAAGGCTAGAGAGAAAAAGAAACCCTTTTAAAAACCCTCCTGCACAAAGAAAGAAACTTTTTCTCTGCAGTAAATGTGATGTGAATAGAACAGAAGGTCTAATTGTTTTCCTCTTCTTCTGACACATATGTTGTGAATTGGGTGTGACCATATTTAACTGCAGCATCTATTCAAATTGGTAGCAAATAATTGAGTACTAAATAATAGTTTTATTTAGGAAGGAAGTTTTGTGCAGCTCTTGCGGTAGATTTTAACAAATACTCCTCGAGTGGAATGTGCATTCAGAGATTATGCCTTAAAAGATGTAATATACATATATATACACACTGAGCAGACAACTCAAAGGTAGGTACTCTAAGTGACAGACACAATAACAATCTTTCACTGTAGGTTACTGCAAGGAGTAACCTTTTTTCTCTGTGTCTTTGGTGGAAACAACAAGGAGTCACAGGCTTGAACTGACATGAAAGCTCTTTGGGATAAGCATTTTGAAAAGTCATTTCTAGTTTTAAGGAAATGTAGAAGTGTAGTAGACCACCTAGAAAACTATGGAGCCTGCATCATGGATACCTTTAAGGACATACCACATAGGTATCAGGAATGACCACAGTGCTATTGGTACTGACTTGGGCAGGGGAAAAGACTGCCTAAACCCCTCCAGTGGATGGAAGGGGGTGTAATGGTAGGTTTAAGCATCTTTTCTATTTCCTCACCAGAAAACAGTTCAGAGAAAAACCCTGTATAGGCCCTAACTCTACAAGCCTGCCCAAGACTCATCTGTGTCAGGTGTTCCCCTTAGCTTTGAATCTGCTCAGCAGTATTTGTAGCCCTCCCTCACTACTCCCTCTACCCCACCATGTCTCTTGCACACCTGAATTTGCAAGTGGAGAGCCCAAAGCTCTCCTTCCCTGTGCCACAATGGGGATACAACAGCTCTCCCACCATCAGGAAGGGAAGCCTGGGGTACCTATTCTGGATGGATGCTGCTCAAACCTTTAGTAATTTTGGGCAACAGGAACTGGTCAGAAAACAAAATGCTTTCTTCCATCCCTTGTATGTATAGGTAGACAAAGGAATTATTATGTATTATGTATTAGGAATACCTCTACATATCACTTGTGACTGTGGATGGGATCTGCACTGCAGACTCTCTGGGCACACCACTGTTTCCTTGGCCACCACCCACTACGTTCAGGGTGAGGAGGAGACCCCCCTGCAAAATCTACATAGAGATGTCCAGGGCAGGTGGTAGGGGGTGTATAAGTTCAGTCCCCCAAGAGGTAGCTGGGTGACTGTGCTGGGTGGCAGACAAAAGGGCTGTCTTTGATGTAGGAAGAAGCCACATAGAAATGCTCCCCTGCAGACCGCATCTCCAGAGCGACTGGAGCCAGACTTGCCATATAGATCCCTTCTGCAGAGCTACAAGCCAAAGTTCCCAACTCCTCCATAATACTCAAGTACTCCCCTCCCACTCCATCAGTTTTGCAGGTGAAGGTTGCAAAATATACAAAAAGATATCCTGAACATCTACCAGGAGCACTGGCACAGGTCAGTTGTGGATGCAAGTAACAGAGAGTGGGATCCTGGAGGATCTCCCAGAGGGATTCATCCTATACCTCAACTCACAGTATCACCATCAAAGCCTGGCAAGCAGCTGATGAGGAGCTTCCAGTCTGGTTTCCTTAAAGCAGTGTCCATTCACATGTACCGAAATAACTCTGTATGTTGGATCAATACATGGTAAAACAAGGTCAGCTCTGGAATATATTGGTAGGGTAGATACAGCCTTAACTCATAAATGTCAGCAATATTCAAAGGATTTGCCTGTCATACTTTATCTTTCTATGACTTCCTCACGGTAAAACATGCTGAACAAGATGGTAATTGGAATAATATGAAACTTAACTGTACTGTTTGGAGCAGGCTATCAGAAGCTGTTAAAGATTACCATTAGCAATCAAGAAACATATCAACATGAAGATCTCCGGACAAACTGCCTTTAATACAGAGATATCCATTAATTTTATGGCAGATTTTTGTTGATTTTAGAGTATATTGATTTAGCACATCTTCTTCCCCTACATGTGAATTATGCATTTGAACTACATTAAAATAAAATTATGGTTGTAAAGTGAGGCATTCAAAAGTTAAGGAATGTAAAATTCAAATTCACTTAGGCAATTTTAATTCAATCTCCTTGTTAATCTATGAAAAAGCAGTTATTCTGTCTTATAAACCTTCCTCCTTCAATGTGTTTTTTAATGAAAGTGATCAAATTCATGCCATTAATACATAACTATGCATAACAATCCTTTAAGCAAGGATTTGCAGGGACTTTGGAAAATCTCAGCTGTCACTAAGCTACGTCTGTCAATACTAAATGTAAGCATGCCATATATTTAGTAACCTGAGATTTTAATTAATATATTCATTTTCTGCCTGGAGGAAAGAAAGAAAGAAATCTCTGCTGAGATAACAAAACTATTTATTCCATTGTCTGTCCAAATAGCTCTCCATTTCTAGAAGTCTTTTCAAGCTAGCTGCTGTCAATCAATAGCCAAATATTTGCGAATGTTTGCGGCAGATACGGGACACAGAGAGAGCTGGAAGAGGGCTGAAATGATGATGAGTCATGCCTAATTTTTTTACTTTTAGTTAAATCACTAATGTTTATTACCTGTAGTGATGACATTTCTAAAAATATCAGACATATTCCAATGTGAGCGTGACATTAGGAAAAATAGTTGAAAAAATAATTTTTAGATAAACTTCATGTTAGAGAAATGTCATAAAGTCAAAAGAAATATGGAGAAAAAACATTTCAGTTCATGTTACGGATTGGCCAAAGCAATGAAGTTGTGTTACTTGCACATTTTCTTATTAAGTTCTTTTAGTCTCCATAAAAAATAAGTAAACATCTGCATCTTAACCAGTAATCAATGATGTACATCAAGCTGCTTGGTATATTAAAGCAGTGTTGCAGGCTATTTCAGATGGAGAATGTATATTCCTTCCTTCATTGTTCTCCTCACTCTTGTTTTCCTAGCTGCCAGGTTAGCTGCACCCTGGAAATCTTCAGCCTCTTTCCTCAGCCACAACACATCTGATAGGCAACACAGTGCCTACGTGAGTAGAAAGCTGAAAGGAGACAGTCAGAAAGAATGGAAGAGGATGGGAGGATACTGTGCATTTTTAAATTAAACAAGATCTTGTCTCCATTTACAAGAATGACAGTAATGACAAAGGGTTAAGAACACGCTCGTGTGGTTGGTTGGTTTTGTTCGGTTTTATTTTTTTGGGGGGGGTGTCCTGTTCTGCCGGGTGTGCAGGGAAGGGGTGGGCTCTGCC
>JANHFX010029532.1:0-48334 GCA_027560015.1 Chloroceryle amazona | reverse complement strand
GCGGGGCCCGGCCTGCGGCCGCTGCCGACCACTCCGCCGAGAGGGGCTGCGGGAGGGCCCTCGGGCTGGGAACTGGGGGCAGGGGGGGCGTGCTTCGGGAATCGGCTGGCGGGGAGGGACAGGAAGAAAGTCAAGAACGATGTTTTAAGATAATACTGGTCGCTTTGCTTTAAAGCGGCCTTGCTCGATGGATCGTTTCTAATCGCTGCCATCACACGCGTGCCGCTGCGGTTGCGGGCGGATTATTTTCTGGGCATTCAGTAGCAGCACGCTTGGACGCGGTGGTCAAAAATGACAGGATTTCTTTTGCCCTTTGTTTCATTCCTGCGCTTTCCTTCCTTAGGAAGGAGATGGCTTTCCTGGGAGAACAGCCTTCATCAGTACCTAATACAGCTAGATAAAGCTAGATTCTCATTTAAAAAGAGCTGGTGGTTGTTTAAGATCTGTCAGATCTTCAAAGTCATCATCTGCCTTTAAAACTCCACCTCTGGCAGTAAAGGGAAGGAAAAAGGGCTTTTTCATAATCACTAACACACCAACAAATTCCCCAGATCCAGTCTGTACTGCTGTTTTTATTTGAGCAGGAGCATCTGGCTTAATCTCACTGTGCTAGCATTACTGGGAGGCTGTGGCAGAACTCATGAGTATAAAGTAGAAAACTTTTCCTTTAAACTCAAGAAGGAAACTACATTCCAGTCCCGAGTTTAGCATGAGTAAATTGACACAATTTATGATCGAGCACATCTATGGAGATGACAAATTGAAAGCATTACTTGTGGGAGATGCACATTCCAAAAGCAGTGGGGTTCCTATTTTGTTTCCTAGCCTCATGTCCAACTAATTACTCTTTGCTCATAGTTATGAATTACTCTCGGTTCATCACCACTGTGAGCGCAGCAAGAAAAGCATCTCCAATAAGACTTTTGAGTGAGTATATGCCTCTTTGTTCTCTCAGAGTTTCTTGCTCTGGAAAGGGATCATTCTGTGTTCTAGACTTTGCTGAGGTATCATGGCTAAAGACTTGCAAAGGCTGGAAAGAAAACTGTGCTGTAAGCTGACAGGAAAGGCCAGTTAACTGCTTTGATTTCTGTCACGTTGAGATGTCAAGCAGGTATAAAGAAGAAAGGGAATAGCCTTAAACCTTTTCAGATGGAAGAAATAGCATTGTCACTTCAACATGGGTCTGAAAAAAAAAAATCTCTGCTACAGCTTCTGAGGCCAGACTTGTGGCACTGTTTGCTACTGAATTGATGAGGGTTGTCCAGGAACGGGCAACTTCTTGGAATTCAGTCCCATCACAACGTTGGTTTCCACCTAGCTGTCCTGTATAATCTTAAATGTCCATGCATTCCTCACCACCCCCTCGGTGTTACTACACTTTCCTTTTCTATATCACACCATCTTTAGGCTACCATGTTGCATAGTGTTTTGCAGGATAGCTAGAGAAGGTTAACTGCCTGCTTGCTTACTCCTTGGAAGCCTACAGGGACCTGACAGATTCAGAGCAGGAGACATAGCTCACTAGTTAAGCCTTCAGCGGTCTATTTTCTCTGTTCATAAGGGGTCAGCATTTGCTGTTCTGCTTAAAATGCTTCATACAGGTACAGCAAAGCCAACTAATTCACTCTAGTCAGCCTCTATACCTTTTCAAGTGATACATCAATACCCATCGTAACACAAATACTGAGTAGCACAGCTCGTGCAGAAAGACACATCTTGGCTGCAGTTTTGATGACAAAGTAAATCTCTTTACCAGAACAAAAGTCATAGGCACAACCCATATTGCTAAACTGATAAGAATTAACTCCCCATGCTCAGGTTTGCTAATAAGTAGCAGATAATGAGTTTGGTAACAGAAGGCTTTAAGCCAGGTCTGGTGTCATCTGTCCTCTCATACCTGATGTCAAATGGTCAGGAGAGCATGAATGCCATATTGTGAGCCCTTCAATTTAATTCAATCAAGTCCCCTTGCTGGATTAAGGTCCAGTTTGCACTGTACAGATTGATCTGCATGTGTAACTGACTTTAAAGCAAGAGTTGTTCACATTTTCTTCATACTGATTTATTTACACAGGGCCACTGCCACTAAAGCTGGGCAGATAAGCATTCCCACTCCCTTATGGAAAACCTATAATATATGTAGCTACCAGTGTAGCTACACTACCGCCATACCAGTCAATGTGAGACTGAACAAAAAGCAGAATCAATCATTCCAAGTCCATCCAAACAGAAGATCATTAAGGTATTAAAGTCGTGGAGCTTAAAAGTCATCAGTCACAGAAAAAGTTTTTTATAATAATAGAACACTGCCAATGATAAATGGCCTTTTTATCTTACTTTAAACCAAAGATTATCTTTTGGTTTGGTCTGTCCCCACTCCACCCAACACCTATTTAATCCAAGTAGAAAGGCAAGTTCAAAAATAATTATCATCCTTTTGAATTCATGACAGTTAAAATAAAAATGAAAAATTGAACAAACTTCTCTGGACCATTTTTATGTACAGGCTACAGGATATGATTGGTATAGTAATAATCAAATTGTAACCAGAATCTTTTCTTTTACTCTAGCTGAACTAATGCAGAAGTCTCCTCCATCTCTCATATCGCTGGCTGGAGGGGCACCAAATCCTAACCTTTTTCCATTTAAGAGGGCTACTGTTGCCATTCGACATGGAACTGCTATTGAGATTGGGGAAGATCTGATGAAGAGAGCTCTCCAGTACTCAGCCTCAGCAGGGTATCTGTCACAGCTGCTTGCATTTCAAAATACCAGTGACAAAGGATCATAAAATCCTCTATGATTGCATTAATTCACTTGGGTTTAAAACCTGTTTGTGAAACACGTTTAACTACTTTGAGTTTGCCTCCCTATCTTTCCCGTTTAAGTTTTGAGCAAAAGAGTAATTTAAAAACAAACCCTAATACTAGTTATTCTCAAGCCAGAACATTTCCTGCCTGTTAGTATTTGAGAATCCAGAGTCCCAAATCACTAGGAGGAATCATTTTGTGTTTTGCACTAAGATACTCTTTAAAATGCTCCACATTCTGGAGTATTTGTTTTGATTTCATTTGGTACCATATATTCAAGTCAATATGCACCACTTGCAGTAGTTGAGTGAAAGTGGTTAGTGTTAAAATTTTTATTACAAAAATAAGTGAAGTTACTTCATCACTCCTGTGGACTCCCCAACAGACAGTACTGAGTCAGGCTTGAGACAGGTTTGCAGAAATATTTAGGTACCTACAGAGGCACACAGGTAATCGGTGAAGGTAAAGCTTTCCTTAATATTAAAACGAACACAGCCATTTGTGAATATTCTACAAGACTGAGACATTCTTTCAAAACACAAAACTGTTTCAGATATCATTACTATCTGCAGCCTATTACTGGTAGCATTGTGAGCTTTGTCACATTTGTGTATGGAAAGATCACTCCTCCTATGAATGGATATTGTTCCGCCTTCACCTCTATTCCATCCCTTGCAAATCATTTCCACCCAGATTTTGGTACAGTAATCTGGTCTATGGAGCACAGATGCCCACCTCTTCTGCTTTTCTATAAGAAGGATTTATCTCATTTGATAAAGCAGTCATAAAATCAGGATCTAAGTGTATCTGTGTGACAGCTGAAATCAGACTTGGGACCCTGTGCTAGATGAGGAAGTGATTGAGGGGAACAATCTAGCTTCAGCCTATATAAGACATTAGATAAACCTTATTTCATTCATGTTTCAGAATTCCAGAGCTGTTGTCTTGGCTAAAGAATTTCCAGAGGAATCTACATAACCCCCCTACAGCCAACTACAGTCCTGAGCAAGGGCAAATGGAAATGTGTGTCACAACTGGCAGCCAGGAAGGCTTGTGTAAAGTAAGACCAAAAGCTTTTCTATATTAAAAGCATTTCTTTCAGAGAGATGTTCATTTTTCCATCAGTTCAGTAATACTCAGCATTAAGGGGGCTGTATAACTATATACACATCCAATCAAGATATTTAATCCCACTAAGAAATAAGAGGTATGGAATACATGTACAAGAAAGGCACAATCTTTCTAAAATGGACTTTCCTCTTGCAGGTGTTTGAAATGCTTATAAATCCTGGGGACAACATCCTTTTGGATGCACCTACGTACTCTGGGACACTAGCAGCTGTAAGCATTCTTTAACTACAAAACATTGTGAATGTTGCATCTGAAGTGAACAGCAGGTTTATACACACTGCCTGTATTTACCTATCTAGGAATCAAGTTTTTAGTGTTAGTTCAGTTAAGTTCATAAATATTAATTCATTTTTTTCTACTAAAAGTTCTTTAAAAGCTATTCTTTGGACAGAAGTTCCTCTTCCAAAACCTCCTTCATTCAAGGGCTAAGGTCACATTTGGGATAGGAAGGAAAACCATCACAGCCTAGTCAGGCTGAGGCAGATTTACAGCCAGTCAGCATTTCATATGTCAGCACATTCACCAGAAGTACTTCCTGGTCTGATTATACAATGGCTATAAATAATATAAATTGGAATGGGCCTGAAGCAGCCGTAGATGAGCATGAAGATGTAAGATAGTAAGAACTGTACACAAATAGCAGAATTTGCTTCTGAAAATTCACTTAATCAGTATGCAATTAAACAGCAGCTCAAAATGTAGAGGAGCCACAAGAAGGGTTGGAATGGATCATGCACAATTGCAGGCTAGTCTCCCCTAGCATCAAAACGAATTTTGTTACTGTTTGCTGTGCTAAGTTTGAATACATCCTGTATAATCAACTCTTACTTTGCTAGGAATGTATTTCAACAACACAGCAACTTGCATTTTTACTTAAAAATGCAGAGCACTACACAGTACAAATTGAAATTCCGCAGAGGGGAGACAGCATGCTTTTTTGTTGGTATTTTACCTGTATTTTTTCATACTGCTGTCAAGATGTCACCACAGTAACATCATTTCATTCTCTTTTGTATTGCTGAATATTTATTGAGAACACATTCTTTGCCCTTTGTCAGTGAAGATTAGCTTCTAGTTCTGGCACTTCCACTGAAGTGGGGTGTAGATTCTCAGTAGGAAATGAAGGTGCTCTGAATTTACTCTCTGTGGTGAGAGCATGAGGAGTCCTGAGAGAACACGGTTCAAATTCACAAAATCCCTTTCTATGTGCAAGACTGTGTGTGACTTCCTGGAGAAGAGCATCAGCTGGACATAGGAGCTACCTGTCTCTTCTCAGTTGCCACCACAGGGCAAATAAAAATAATAATGTGGGAGGCTTGACAAGATTTACAGCAAGTTCAGGCAAACTGTATTTTGTATCATGAGCAAATGGAGTTTGAAAGAGCTATAAAATCAGAAAGATTTTGTACCAGTGAGAGTTTACAATGCCAATGAAAAAAGGAAGCCCTTTGAATTATGGGATTATGACAGTTTTGTTCCTCCTATCAACAGCTGAGACCTTTGGGTTGTAATATAATTAATGTTCCTAGTGATCAACATGGCATTATTCCAAAAGCTTTAGAAGAAATTCTATCTGCTTGGAGCTCCAAAGATGTAAAAAATCATAGCCATCACCTCCCCAAATTCCTGTACACTATTCCAAATGGTTGCAACCCAACTGGAAACTCTCTGACCACAGAGCGCAAGCAGGAGATTTACCAGGTACGTATTCAGGGCCTTGTGAGCCTTCTAGTTGGAAATGGATAAATGTCAGTCTCACTTCAGTCAAGGATACCCCCTTGTGTGGTATTTGGGCCCATTATTGGTCCAGTAGACATTCCTCCTAGTTCCTAGCAGAACCTATTTCCTGACAACCCTTCAGGGGTGGACTACAGATCAATTGTTTTGGCAATAGTAGCCCCTTGTTGGCTGATATATTTGCTGTGGACTTCAAACTGGATGCAATTTTTGTTTTCCAAAATTTGAACAGACCTTCAGTTATATACATGTGTCCTTGTACTGCAGGTACCGTGTTTTATTAATTGCTTGAGGTCTAAATTGATCATTTGAAAGCTTCTTTTGATATTGTGAGTAAGCAATCCATAGGATGATCATACGGTCCTGGTAATAGGGCCAGGGTATAGAAAGAACTGCATTTAAAGTGTCTTTACATCTAACAAACCTTTACTTTGGTTCATTTCTTAGCTTGCAAGAAAATATGATTTCCTTATAATAGAAGATGATCCTTACTACTTTCTTCAGTTTGAAAAGGTAATATTTTCCATACTCCCTAGTAACACCTTTTCAGAGGAAAGAGCTCATGTTTGAGTCCTGGATCCTCTTGTATGCCCCTTCACATCCCGACAAAGCAGTTTTACTCCTTGATCTATGCTACTTTCAGTTGTTGACCCCTTTGTGGCATTTTATTGCCTCAGCCCTGTTAATCAGTGGTTCAAATTCCTCAAGCCAGGAATTTGGACAGAATAGAATTTCCAACAGGACGGAATTTCCTTCAGTAGTCAGAAAATGGCCAAGACTTTGCCTCCAGAGCAAAACAAGCATGCCACTGAAGCAGCACTTGAAAATAGCAGCCTCTTAATGTACCTTTCAGTCAAGTCTCTTCTTCATTCAGTGGAAGACTGCCTACTCCTGAACTACTATGCCCTTTGCCGAACCCGAGAGCCTTCTCCCAGATACCACAGGGAGTAGTGCTGGATCAGCAGCTTCCCTCCTTAATGTACATTTTCCCCAAACAGTTAAAAATCAAGTGTTGACCTGTGGATCTGCAGTTGAACAGCCTAGAAAAGTACCTAATTTCATAAATAAATGCTGATCTTATAAAGCAGGAAAACACTGCTAAAAGCTAAAGTTCAGTATTTTCTATGTTAAAATTCATTTTTATGGGAGGAGGCAATAAAACTACTTCACTTATTGAATAGCATTGTGTAGTATAGCTTTGTTAGCGAGCAGAAGGGAAGAAGGTGTAAAAGTAGAATCTTATTAAGGAAAAAGTATGCTAAACTCAGATCATATCTTCCGATTTCTTTTTAAAATAAGGCTAAAAGCTACAGGGTCCCATCTTAGAAATTATAGTACCTGTTTACTGCATAAAAAAATTGATGGAGAAATAATTACTTCTCTGTCCTGCTGATGTCATCATACCAAAACTGGGACTGAACACTCATATGCTGAGCAGTGGGCTAAGCATCAAGAGATAACAAGGCTGATTTCTTGATGGTGCCATAGAATATTGTAATCACATCTCAGGCAGTTAGCCTAAACAGTCACTTGTCAGCAACTTACTGCATTTTTTTCGCTTGTCATGTGTGGGTGTAAAATATTTACTATCAAAATACTTCTTTAAGAAATGGTGTCTTCATAGTAAAAAAAGTAATTCCATCGTTACCTGTACTAGCACCTTGAATTTTGTTTTTCATTTTTCTTCCAAGCCCTGGGCTCCATCTTTCCTCTCAATGGATGTGGATGGCCGAGTTATCAGAACTGACTCGTTCTCTAAAATTCTTTCATCTGGGTAAGGCCCGCTTCAGACTGCTCAGTATTGCCAGTTCAGTTAAGGCACAGGACTGATACTTCCTACAAAATGATCAGGCACATCCTAGTGTTTTCATCTAGTACCTATCCATTTCTGGAATGCACTGCTGAATCCACAGCTTTTCTCAGTCTATTCACTTATGTCATACCTTGGCAGTCATTTAACTCCAGACTCTGTTTCTTTTCTGACATTGATAGTTAAGCTATTCTCCCAGGCAGCCTATTCTTGCAGACACCATCTAGGCAGAAAGACAGATGCTGGATTCCAGCTCTGTTCCTGGAATTCCTAAGAGCCTTTTTTTCTTTTTTCCATTTCCTCTACCTCTTACCATTCCTATAGACTCCCTGAATTTGAGATACAGAAAAGGAATGATAGCATCATAGTCCACAAATTATTCATAGGGTTATACTGATCTGTCATCTTCTAGCCTTACAGTTTTCTCAGGTTGTTTCCACCTGCCTGAAAAACTAAGCTGGCTGCTTTCCAGTTCACACAAGTCAACATAATTGATTTTTAACTTGCTTTTGTTTAGTATCCTAATAGATTAAGTAGTGTGAATTCTGCACTGGCAGCTAGTGGATTATAACCCCATCCCTGAGAAAGTGAGGAGACAATGTGCCACTAAGTGTGATTACACTTTCAGAAGTGACACTGCAAAAAGGTGTGATGCAGTTTTATCTTTGTCAAAGACACACATGAGCTTACTGGTTCTATTTAGCCAGCCTGGAAAGATGGGTCACAAGAATTGAACCATTAATAAGAATGTAGTTTATCAGTTTAAATTTCATTTATTCTGCAGTAGTGAAAGGGACTGAAGGAGTAAAGCTGTTTGCCATTTCCCAGCTGTTTTTCATAAAGCCTGAACATTCATGACTATTTAATTAGGTGAAAGCCTATTTTTCCTTCCCTCGGATTCATGGAGCCTTTATGGTTGCAGAAGAACACTTACAAATGTGGGATATGTCTTGAGGTCTCAGCACTCCAGTGCTACTATAAGCATTAAAAACCCTTAAATGTTTTTATTTCATGACTCTGCTACTCAGCTCATAAATTGTCTTAAGCCTGGGGCTTAGGGCAGTATTAAGATACAAATAAACTTAAATGCATAGAAGATCCTTACAATATCAATGAAATGGTTACATGTTTTCCCAGCAATAAGTTAAGCCATAACTCACACAAAGTATTAGCACATTGCATTTCTGTAGTAACTTTTTTCTTTGATGTTTTCCTAGGTTGAGAATAGGTTTTCTGACAGGTCCCAAGCCTCTTATCGACAGAGTCGTTCTACACATTCAGGTTTCAACAATGCATACCAGCACTTTCACACAGGCAAGTACCAAACTGCCAGCTAAGTTGTTTTTAGACAAGAGAGCCTATTCCAAACTGCAAGAAGCAACAAACACTTTGCACTTTAACAGCTGCTCTGCACTTTAGCAGTTTTTTTTATAAAAAACACATTGTCAATTCTGCCAAAGAAAGAGACACCACCATAGAAACTACATCCAGAGGTAAAGGGTGTCTCAGTGCATGGAAAGCACAGTTAATATGCCCTTAACCCTCAGATTTCAAGAATCGAGAAATAAAATACTTTATATCTCTTGCTAGTAAGGTCACTACAAAAACCTTGATGTAAATCATATGTTGGAAGAAGCACTTAGGGGATTTTTTTGTGGTTCTCATTCTACTCTGTAATTAAAGCAACACTGGCAACCCACAAAGATATTACAAAGCAGGCTGTGAACTACAGCCCCTCAATGATTAGGAATAAAAAAAGGCAGCACTGAGCACATCTAAATATGTCTTCCATTTTCCAGCTCCATCAGAGGCAGTATTAAAGCAAGGAGGCTGGTAAAAGCAGGAAGGTAAAGCAGTATACATCACCTTCCTTTTTGTCCCTGATTACCTTATTTACCTTTCCATCCATCTTTTCTTCCCCCTACCCCAGCTTCCAAACACTGCCATGATCCTCACTAAGAGCAGTAACATGGACTACAGCAGCCCCTTGCTGTTGCCATCTCTGTTCATAAAGGGCTCCAAGAGACCCCGCATGCGGTTTCTTGCCTGTGGAATTCTGAACAGCACATCAGCCTATTTATCTTTTGATGATTGCAGAACAGTCCTGTTTAAAATGTGGTGTTAATGATGTGTCTTATTTCTTTAGATTATGATATCACAGCTGCTTGAGCAGTGGGGAGAAAAGGGTTTCTTGGAGCATATAGACAGGTAGGGTCATATCATAAACCGAATCCTATCATCTGTGACTCTGCTTCTTGTTACCTACAGAAAACATTCTTCACAGTAAACAGGTGGGAGAAGGTGCATCTGTATAGGACAAATGGATAAGCCGGGTCACTGAGACTGACGGTATTCACACAGGGGTGCTGAAGGAGCTCATGTGAAGTTGCACGCACACAGGTCAGAGCATGTATCCTACCAGTGCAGACTGACACTCTGCCAGTCTGCTAGCACAGCCATTATCTCAGCTCCCGTCTGAGGGGAGCTCAACTGTCCCAGGAACTGCAAGTCCCAGAATCACAGAATGTTAGGGGTTAGAAGGGACTTTCAAGTATCATCAAGTCCAACCCCCCTACCAGAGCAGGACAAAACTAGAGTAAAGCATGCAGAAATGCATCTCGGTGAATAATATTTCCATCCCTGCTAAAGTGCAGGCTCTGTGGCAAAGACTAAGATCACTGAGCACATAATTTATTGAGAAACACTGAGCAGAACATCAAGAAAGGGAGTTTTTGCCTCACTAACTTGCCCTCTAACATCCTTAATTGTGAATGCCAATGGAAAGGCCTAGAGAAAGCAATGAGATTCACCTGTATTTGCTAAACATTGCCTTTACTACCTCTCTTGGAGGCAGAGTGCTGAGCTAAGGTCTAACTCAGCCAGGGCATTTTTTACATACTGACCAACATGCATTTGCTTTCCATTTATTATCCCGTAGGAGCATAGTTTCTCATGAGTGGTCTGTGCTTCATTGCACATCTCTTACTCAGATGCCATTAGAACCCCAGCCTTCCTACATGCTACACTCTGCCGAGCTTCTAACAGGAATGTAAGCAAAGCATGGGAAAGTTCTTATATCTCCCTGCAACAGCCACTTCTGTCCCCGAGCACCTGCCCATTGTCCATTCTGTAAGCACCAATATATAAAAAAAAAAAAAAAAAAAGGCAACAAAGTAGACACTCCAGACCTTTGCCTTAAGAATGAGGAACATAAGAGAGAAGTTTTGCAGAGAAACTCAACACTTAAGTTCAACTTTCAGCAGTTCAAAAAAACACATCCCAAACATACTTCGACACTTACCTCCTTCTTGGAGGTCAAAAAATCATTCTTCCTCAAGCCAAATTCTGGTTCTCCTTCTCAGCTAATGAAAACAGTGCTGCAGGAGGGTAGCTACAAACTTTTATAACCTAACCTCACTTGTCAGGTGGCTTATTGCTGAGGCCCCACAGCTGCTTGCCATCTATTCCAGATGATTCTATTTGGACAATGACTTGTTCCATTGTGCCTTTGAGTAAGAGCTACACTGGTGTTTGGTGCAGCTGGGTTTGTTTTTTGTGGAAGTCTTGTCTTATTAGCACTTAAAATAAAGTCAAAGAAAGAAAGGCAAAAGTCTTGCAACAGAATTTGTGATATGGTAAATCCTGCCTAAGTGAGATTTACCATTTCATGTAGAATGTGGTAATTGGCATAGGCTGAGTCTCAGAACTGTATAAGCCTTTGGTGGTGTTGGTGTTTTTCTATCAAGGGTAATAAAATGCATCCAGGAATCAAAGCTATGGCTTCACAGAGTATAGAAAAAAAAAAATCTAAATGTAAATTATGCAAATTACTAAGTATGTTTTCTCTAAAGAGATAGGAACACATCTATATCTGATTTATGAACTCTATATCGGGTATTTCTCCTGTGTTTCCTGTTACAGAGCTGTCTCATGTCAACAAACAAGACTTGTCCCCACTGAAACGTGGGTTTGGGTCATTGTCCCCAGCAAGAGATTGAATTATTTGGAAATTTTACTTGAAGGGTGAAGGAGATAGGCTCAAAGGTTTAGAAAAGGAAAAGCTGTCAAAAGAGTTGTGACAGATTTATCATATGATTTGCATTGGACCTTGGGAAATACCATTTCCATATGTACTTATTACACAAATTCAACCCAAATATCAATATTCAGCACAAATATCAAGTCTCTGCTTTCGCATAAATGCAAGTCCTTAATTTTCTTCAGTATGTTGGTTTTGTGAGGTAAATGTTGTTAACAGGACTCGTATCCACCGACACCAGAGACAGAATGGATATATAAAGATAGGTTTCCATGATGCAGATAAAGTTTAAGAAGCAGGCACACAGGCATTTACCCCATCTGGTCAGTCAGTGCATTGTTGGAGACATGCTGAAGCATTCAAGACTTCTCTGATACATATACAAAGTTTTATACACACAGTACACTGGTTTGTACCGACCTGGGATATGCTTGGTTGTTCAAGTGGAAAGGCTGTGCTTCTGCCTTGGGAAACAAATGGACTCTCAAGTGCTGATAAGATTGTGACTTTGAATTGATAATTTTCTTTCAGAGTGGTGGAGTTTTACAGGACCCAGAGGGATGCAATGCTTATTGCTGCTGACAAGTGGCTAAAAGGTCAGTGAGTGCAACACAGCTAATTACTTCATTTTCTTTATACCTATTTATCCCCTTTGTGGTCAAGAAACATCACTGAAGTTCACCTCTTGACTCCAGTGACAGATAAGCACTATAAGCAAGTCGGTGACATTAAACATTAAGCTTAGGACATATTATCTAGTGCTGCTGTTTTCATCATTTTCTGGTGGGAGAAGGAGACGCTGATGAGAAGAAAATTCTCACCACATTACTGTATAAAGAGGTTTACAAAGAGCACGTATTTCACTCCACTATGTTCTTACACTTTTTATGTTGAAAATTGCTGTCTGAAATAGGCAGATTTAGTGGACTTAAGTTTAAATGAAGATATAAACAATCAATATAGCAGTAGTGATAATATTTTTTTTTTATCAGAAATCAATTCCAAATATCCCCTTTTGTGGTTAATCATGGAGCATAGAAAGAATTTGATCAATGATAGTGCAATTACAGTTAGTGACTCACTCCTTTTAGTCAGTCAGAGTGGAACCAGCAATAAACTCCTAAGACCTACCCACCTACTTTAGATGGTTGTTCAGAACCATGTAGAAAAAAAATTAGGTATTTCGTATCTAAAAACCCGGAATTAGCAAGAATAAGTAGGTTAATGATTTTGTGGTGCCCAAGTACCCATGTCTCATGGTTAAGTACATCAAGGAAGAGGTGGAGAAGATGTCAAGTCAAATAGTTTCTTAAAAAAAATGTCCAAAAGCCGATAAAGAATGCTAGGTAAACAAGAGGTATGCCATAAGTCTGCAAATAAAATTTAAGACATAAATCCTCTCTAAGCCTTCCCATTCTCCTCATAACTCCTAGGCTGTCCTTTTCTTTGGGGAAAAATCTATAATCATTGTAATGTAAAGGAGAACAGTTGCATGCTTTGCTACACTTTAAATTGTATTGATAGTCAATGTGATATTAAGAGAAATTGCACCAGAAAAATTATTTTATACTGTTTACTTGATCTGAAAGTAACCAACAAATATAGTTTGTTCACGTTTGAGACAGCTGTGGCTCAGAGCAGTCGCTTTCACACAAAGTGTTGAGGATACCAGCACAAGTGTAGTAAGCCCACATGATTTGATTAGGGCTATTTTAAATCCGGCAAGGTTCATCCTGGCTTTGTGTCCTGCGTTCCCTTTGACTTCATTAGGGCAACAAATCTACAACATCACTGAATCTATGTCACTTAAAGTTGGGGCAGAAATTTCTTTCTTGATTTCCAGCCTAGATGATTTGATGATTCCCTTCTTTTCTCTCCCTCTCTCTCTCAGACTTGGCAGAATGGTACCCTCCTGCTGCTGGCATGTTCTTGTGGATCAAAATTAAGGGTATTTCCGATACACAGCAGCTGATCATGGAAAAAGCTTTGCAGAAAGAAGTATGACCTATGGTTTAATGGATTATGATGATGTTAAAATGAAATGAGTGGAGGATAAAATACATTTACCATATTTATCTGTACATATACTCACACATGAACAAGCAAGGGAACTTGCTGTGCATCATCACTGAGTCTGCAAATCGGGCATTGCCACACAGTGACTCATTAAGAAAATACTTTCATGCCTGTATTCAGATTTTGATATTTAGTCAGCTTACTTAAATTTAAAACATACTATTTAGTCCCATGTCAGGTATACAACATATATACACACAGTGTTAATATATATCTACATGAATGATGGCTGTTCACTGCATCTTTGTAATAAGAGAAATGAATTGTGATTTTATTTCTACAGTTTATTAAGAGCCAGAACTGTGTGCTGAGTAAACTACATCCCACCTCACTGGTGCCTCTAAACATTGCTATGATAAACCTGACCCGGTAACCCACCAGCCTAGGTAGCCAAACCCTAAGAGCTCTTGGATTTTGTTACAAAAAGTCTGATTCCAGGTTGCATATTTTTGCCTTCTCATTTGGAAGAGAAGGAATATATTATGCTGTCTTCTGATAACAGTGTTTCAGCAGTGAGCCTACTCAAATATAATTAAACATAGTATTTTAAAATTGTAGAAGTGGTGATAACTGGGTGGCTAATAATTTTTTCCGTAGGTGTTACTCGTTCCTGGAGGAGCATTCAATATTGATAATTCAGAGCCAAGTCCTTATGTCAGAGCCTCCTTCTCTTTGTCTTCTCCAGCCCAGATGGATCTGGTACGTGAGATTTTTTTTTTTCCTTTTTGGATATTGTTATCAAGGCAGTTTCTCACGTAATAATGCTCCCTTATTTTTACTTCTCCTTATGTGTGAATGTTGGTGGAGGGGTTTTAGTACTTAGGTAATTGAGCAGACTTTTGAAGCAGTTTGAGCTTGTTTCTTAGGCAAGATACTCTTATCCGAGTGACCTGAAGGGTACCAAATTTTTAGGAACACTTAAAATCTTTCTCTGTATCTCATACATGTAGAGTCTCACACTGAATCCTCCCAGACATTCTTCATAAAAGCTTTACTGAAGTCCAAGTAAGTTTTGCTGTTTGCTTTAGCATTATCGGGCATCATAAATCTTTTCTTTTTCCAGGCTTCCCTTTCTTGTGATTGAATTACCTGTTTTCTTTTGTGTATGTGTTGTCATCATTCCCATATGAGAAAGAATATTGTTTTTCTTTCATACACTTGATATACATGTTGTATTTAATTTCTCAGGTACTCATCTTCTGTGTATTTTAGGAATATTTGGGATGTACCTGTAAAACAGTGGGAAGAAAGATAGGAGACATTTATTTATCCTTATTTATTTGATTCAACTCATTCGATTCAGGTGCTTGAAACAGTTCAGTGTCCGTAGTTTGCTTTCATTCAGTTGTGAAGGTTGGTAACACATAAGCACTTTGGTTGCCTTTCTGTTTCTTCCCCCTTATTCTATCTTTTCCTTCCTTGTAAAAGTAATTCCTAACCATACTGTTGACAGTCAAACTGCATCCCACTCACCTGTTCTTCCTTTTCTTTCACCTTTGGAGCCGCAGAACCTTTATATTAAGGTAAAAGACACTCTTTCAGGGATCGCTAGTTCTATTAAAAGTACAACTGTTTAGTTGCATCTGAACTCTGAATAACCTTTGAACATCAATAGATGGATGTTTCTGTTTCAGAAAACTCTGCCTTTTATTTCCTATCAGAAAAGTGGAAGTTTTGTCCAGTCAAAGCTCATACATGTTGTTACAAAAGGAAAACAGAGAATATCAGCAGAACTTTGCAGTATACAAGCCTGAGTTTGTATATGGTTAGGGTAGTTTTAGGACCTTTCCATGTTTGGTGTGTTGCCTATTTAAGTAATGCTGGAATATAAACATGACCCATATTTGTGTCGTTTCAGGCCTTCAAGAGACTGGCTGGCCTTATAAGAGAAGCTTTGTGAAAAATCTAAACAGGGCTCTTGCAGCAATCAAAATCATCTCCAGAAAATATTTGGATCTCATCAGAACACTTCAAAAGCAAAAGCACAATACAGTGGACTTTTCCTTCAATCATTTCAGCAAAAAAAAACAAAGCAAAACAACAGCAAAACCCAAAAGAGTGAAAACCTTTTTTTGATAGGACATTGCAATTTATTCCAATTTAGGAATATTTAAAATACTCAAACCCAAAATGTTCTGTTTCCCATCAAATCCAATTTTTTTTTTTTTAGATTTTAATTGATTTTTGTTTTGGCTTTTGTTTTCCATTAGAGCTGGTAAAATGGAAATCAGTTACTTAGGAAGTTGTAACTGAGATGGTGTTAGCCACTATTACTTAATCCCAACTGATACATTCCTGCAACACTTTATATTGGAATAGGTTTTGTGCATCACTTTCCTTCTGGTTCTTCTGTATAACACCTGATTTTGAAGATTTGAAGATCAGTATTTAATTTTAATAAAGTTTTATCAGGTAAAACTGATGTAAGGATATTAAAAAAATTGAAACTCATCCAGCAAAATTAGGTTTTGATTACAAATCAAACTATTTGTGCCTTGCAATTTGCATGGGCAGTTTGCAGTCTGTGAAGACTTATTGTGTAGGTATGTTAGAAAAGCACTGGTTTGCAAAGGCATGTGGATGTGTTAATAGAACTGCTCTCTCCTCTTAGTCAGTCAGTCAGACGTGGTTTTGAGCAGAGAGCAGAAATAACTGCCCAGGGCACGCAGTGTTTGGACAATACCCTGACCCTGCCAGATGTACAAATCAAGCAAAATGAGAAAATAAAGAAATGTTTTGATCTCTAATCCCTTGGTCATTATTTTCCCCAATGTCTGATACTTGGCAACATGTACAAAACCTTCAGAAAATTTTAACTGTACAGATTCTCCAAGGCTTTGCAGTTTGCTTCGTGACTTGTTTTATTTACTGTTTGGATGGGAGCACTGTGGTTTTCCACCAAGAGCAGATGGTTGTTTCATTAATGTGCAAGTGTTCAGAATCTCAAAGTAAAAATATGTCTTCAAGGATCCAACCAATCTTTCAGCAGCCCAGGTATCTCAACCAAATAAGGGTCAGGCACAACCTTACTTAACTGGAGGTTTCACAAGAGTCATGGTTTTGGTATTAACAGGATTTTTTCATTCTGTCTTTTCCCGCTAGTTATAAATAGCATGTGTCAGAACAAACAAACACACATATGTGTCTTTCCTAGCATCTGTCTTAGCATCAGGATCATTCCAGTGCCTTCAGTCCAGGATCTCCATCTCAAGCCATTCTATTTAGTTACACATGCAAACCATCTCTGCATTTTTCAGCATCTTGAGCAGCATATCTAAGCTCAATCCTTTCCCTTCTTCTCAGAGTACTTTGACTTCTAGTCAAGTCCATGTGATTTGCAGACAAATTTTCTCTGATTTGGTACCAGAACGAGAGTCCTTTCCTCTCTGACCCATTCAGAGTACATGGTACAGTCCCAACTCATTTGTCACTCCTGCCTGCCTTCTGCAAACGTGGGGCAGGGTCTGTTGTCTCGCCACATTTCATCTGCAACCCAATGCACCATCTCCAATCCTCCTTGTCAGCTGCAGGAGCAGGGCAGCTGCTGGTGGCCAGGCAGCGGGCAAGCTGGTGCAGTGGATGAGGTCAGCCTTGCCACGGCACCAGGCTCACCTTGGGAAGCCAGGACCCACAGGGCGATGGTGTGGGGAAAGCCCACAGTCCCAAAGCTGCTCTGAGGGCACCAACACTGTCTTTGAAGACAAACTTGTCCCTTTTTACACTGACTGTCCTACCAGATGGTTTGAACTGGCAGTGCCTTCTGTGCAGTGCTGCTTAACAGCAAGTTTTTGTTTTTCTTAACCACATGTAGAAATGTTGACAGCTCTGACTGCATCAGTAAGGCAATTTCTATCTTGGGTTCAATTTAGAAAATAATTTTATAAAGAGGAATAAATGTAAATGTCATTTAAGACTGATGTTAGTTCTCAGGCAAATGCTATTGTCATTGTCAAATACTATTGTCATAGTGTCATTTGTCCAGACAAGAAAACGTAATCAAAAGAATCATAACAATCCTTATTAAGCAAGCTTTATATTGGTGATTGTTGAATAATACAACTCTTAATTTTCAGAGATCGAAATGGTAATTTAGTAGAATGTAAGCAAAATGTAATTCCATTTGCTGTACATTAGATGCTTTTGCTAGAGTTTTTTTCCCTGACTGTGGTGAAGCATCTAAAATTAAATTAATATCCTGAACAATGCAAATTGAACAACAGCAGTGAAATCTCACATGCACACACTGTTTCCCTGAACCTCTGAAAGCAGAATTTCTGGTCTCCTAGGAGAGAGCATTCGCTGTGATTAAATGTTCTTGGAGGAAGCCATTTAGAGACAAATGGAAAAGGGTGGGCAGCAGGTTCACATGGAAAGAAATGATGTGCTAATGAATGTTCTGGCTTTTCAGTTTCATCCATCCCAGAGCAAATGACCTCTCATTCATAGCTGGGTTTAAGCCACCTGATGCAAGTGGCACAGTCTACCATTGGGGACAAGAGGATACAGAGGATGAAAAAGGCTCGGTGTGATAAGAGCTTCCCCTGACACTACCTAGGTATGGCCAGGAGTGCTGTAGAGAGCTCCTGACATGTGACAGCTCCAGGCAGGCTGGGTCTCCACACTTATTTCTGAGCGGGCAATTACCTGCCCATCCTGTGGTACCTGCACTTTGGCTCCGCTGGATTCTCTTGGCAAAGGAAAACCACCTAGAAATTCTGGGCAAATAGCCACTGTACATGACCCACACAATTCTGTTGTGCAAGAGACATGAATCTCAACCCATCCTCTTCACGTCACGTGTTCACATGCTGTTCCACACGGTTATCTGTATCAAGGGGCAGCCACTTTTCCTGGGAGAATGGAAATATTAATAACTCCAACCTAATTCCTGAGCTTCTGCATAAAATACATTTACAAACTTTATGTTCACACACGTCATTGATCTGAAGGAAAACATTTCCCTTTACTTTCAAATAAGATCTCTTCAGCACAGCTGTGATGAATGAATGATTGAGAAAAAATAACATTTTTATGGGGAATTCATTAAGAGAACACATAGAATCATCGAATTGTCAGGGTTGGAAGGGAACTTATAGATCACCCAGTTCCAACCCCACTGCCATGGGCAGGGACACCTCCCACTAGAGCAGGTTGCTCAGAGCCCCATCCAGCTTGGCCTTAAAAACTTCCAGGGATGGGGCTCCCACCACCTCTCTGGGCAACCTGTTCCAGTGTCTCACCACCCTCACAGTGAAGAAATTCTTCCTCATGTCTGACCTGAATCGACCTCTCTCTAGCTTGTGTGTGTCTACAATATGGCAGTTCTTACCTTACACTGTGAGCATGCAGAGAATTGTTTCATCTAATTGAATATCAGTTCCTGAGCAGCAGGATGGCATCCAATACGGAGTTTTCGTAGGAAACACTTGCTTTGGTGTGTGTGGGTTTTTCCCCTGAATTCTGAATGGAAGTTTCATTTTAAATTTCATCCTTTACAAATCATTTGCTCTGTGTGGAACTTTGTATTTTAAAACCTTGTGACCTACAGATCTGCAGTACTCTCGGTTCTTCTTTTGCAATCTGGATTGTGATACACCAGGGCAAACATTTGAAAGAACTCAATTGAGTTAACTGGTGTGTGCTTTATTATGTCTTGATTTCTTTACTATTTAATAACAGGTTTTGAACAGTCCATTGTAGACCGTGTCGTAGATGGGAGCAGAACTATTGCAGTGTTTAAACTGTAAGCATGCTGAGTGAAAATCATTCTGCAAATACCAAGACACATCCATTTTCATGATTCTAACTCTGCTACCAGGAATTCCAGTACTTAATTTTTCTCATAATGGCTGTGGAAGCTATTGTGTAACCCTGCAACTCTCAGATATCACCATGGGAGAAGGAGAAGGGTCTTGCTGAATCTTTTTGAGGATGAATATCCCAGAAATATATAAAATAAATCTGAGTGCTGCTAGCAGATTCCCTGCTAGCTGTACAGCATTTGGAAGTCATTATTTAACAAGCAAATAAGCATCTCTGAAAAGACTAAGAAAAGTTACTGTCTTAGTGTGGGTATAGCCAGTTAAACTGTAAACGTTTTAGATGTCCCACAACCATGAAAGGAAACAGCAAGAAGCCCTTTAGAAATACCTCAGAAAATCACTACTTTATTGCAAACCTAAACCAAAAGAGAACAGCCTTGGTTCTTACATATACATTGTTCAGAACCCAATTTTTTCATGCCTTTTCCACTTCAAGAATTTAACCCACGCTTTTACGTCTCAGTGCATCCTTTTTTTTCATCCAGACTTCTTTGTTCAGATTTTTCATTTCTCTCTCTAACCATTCCCTCCATCGGCCCACCAGGTAGCATATTTTTTCAATAATCAAAGTAAATTATTTTCTTATAATTACTACCATTTTGTTTATCTTTTATTAACATACTGAGTATACTATTACCATATTCTCTGCATTTCTTGTAGGTCACATCATACATAATCCCACTCATAATTAATCTCTGGCTGGTGGCAAGTCTAACACAAACCCTTTTTCATTTAAAGCAGCCAGCACCAGTACAGGAGACCAGTACTGACTGGGGAAATGTACCTCAGTGGGTAACTATCAGATATAGAATACTGCCTGGATCTTCAAGTAACAACAGTTCTGCCAGTAAGAGTGTTAGTTGTTTCTGCTTCCTAACTCGCACAATAAAATGTTCCCCATTTTTAATCTTTTTTATTCCTTTTTATTTGGTTAGTATTACTTATTATGAGTGGTATATACCAGGAAACTGACTATTTTGTGTTACTCTGTTTAAACTTTCCTATTGGATTCCTTTAGGACCTCCTTGTTTTACTCTCCAGATGAATTAGGTTCCTCAGCAATAGTATTTTTATAAAGAATATTACAATGGCAATCTTCTCTGGCCATGTTTAATTCTCTCCCTAGCAATTCCATGATAACTTTTAGAAGTTAAATGAGTTCCAGAGAGGACTTTTAGAAAGCAGCATGCACAGATGATTCAGAACTCTGTGGGTATCAGTCATGTTGGGAAGTGATGTTTGGTGTGAACAAGAATCCCAGTGACTCATGAGTTTCAAAGGCAGAGGAAATCAGAGCAGCTTTTTAATGAAGAGCACACATTTTTATTATCTCTCAGAAAGATATCCTATCTTAGTTTTAAGGCTTAAAATAATGGAAAACCCACCTGAACAATGTAAAGAGCCCTTCATTTCATGGCATTCTCTCCAATCATGTCACTTGTATGGATTCAGCTAATTCCCTCAAGCCAAAGGGAAGGGATAAAAAGGATTATTTCAGAAGCCTGGAGCCACTTTCCTAACTAACAAGTTTTCAGAAGAGTTTCCAAAGTCTCCTCAAAACCTGTCTGGTTCAGAGAAACATAAAATTTCCCTTTCAGACAGGAAGGTTTGGTGCAGCAGATAAGAGAGCAGGTGGGAAATAGCAAAGCCATGAAAGTGAGATGGGATTAAAAGTTCCTACAATCCCCTAACTGTTTTTAAAAGCAAGACTGATTTTCAGAGTGAGTAAAATACTTAGGAAGGTGAAGTTCTACTGATTATTTTTGTGAATTAGAATCCTGAATAACGAAGTTGGGTTTTTTTTTAAATGGAACTAAAATTGTTAAAAAAATTACATGGTTTTGATGTCCTCTTTAATAAAATCCCATATAAAGGTTTCATGACTTGGACTCAGAATTATATGTGCAAGAAAAAATCTTAGCCATGTTCTTGTGAGCATCCTGAATGAGATGTTGCAACACCACGAGCACATACACAACCACACATTGCCTCTGAAGTCTAATAACAGTGGAAAAGATCTTTTCAAACAGCTCAGTAGCATTCTCTGACCTTTCACTGTTCAAAATGAAGTGATGCTCAGGATGAAGTGAGCAGGGTAACACTGGAGAAAGGACAATAGGACACAGCATATGAGAAAAGCCCGGTGATAACAGACAAGGAGAAATCTTCTCCAAAGCCACATACAAATGGTTCAGGGAGACTTACTCTGTTAGAGCTGTTTCTAATACTCATTCACAGTGCTAACCACACTTTGTGATTGTGAAATGGCCTTCTGAATAGAAATAAAATCTCTAAAATGTATTTATATACTAAGAATGATAAGCATCGGGCCAAAATTATCATACATGACTAGCTACTGACACTTCAGAGAATCTCACTGAAAATACTGCTTACTCTGCTTTTTCCCCAGGATATAATAGAACTCTTCTAATAGCTAATATCTTTTCTTCCAAAGTAGGAATTTAGCAGCTGCCACAGCTTGCTACCAGTAGCAGATTCACAGAGCACAGAAGATACACCAGACTGTGATGAATGAGCTACACAATTATTTTGCCCATGCTAAAACCTGAAACCTGCAACAAAACCTGTTCTCTTGCTCTTATGCAGCACTCTTCATTCAGAAAATTGGAACTGTTATATGCATGCAGCCAGCATCACAGCCCTAGAAAGTACATGGGGACATGAAACCACTTCCCTAAATGATATATAGAACAGGCCAGGCTCTGTGGTTGGGAAAGAGATTGAAGGTGTGCAAGATTTATAGAAAGCACAGGTAACATGCATAGGGAATGGCTGTGCACTGCTCTCATAGCAGAACTAGGGGGGATTTAATAAGCAGATGCTGATTAAACAGGAAAAGTATTACATGCACCATAACATTACATAGGATTTACATGGGTCAAATATACTAATGCATCTGACAAAGGAATTAAACAGGGATTTGGAACAGCTCCACAAAAGTCTATTAAACACAATGATCTGCATGGTCCAGATCAGGAGTTCTTAATCCAATGACTTCCTGAATGAGGGAGGAGCTCAAAGGATCACTAAATATTTCCCCATTTCTTATGTTCTTGCTTCTGTCATTCTTTGTACTGGACTAAAAACCCCTGGGCTAAATTAGTTTGGCAATAAAGCTGTCTATGTGAGCTCGTCTCTGTTTTTAGCAAGGATAATTGAGGCAAGACAGATTATTGTATAGGATGTTTGTGACAGGGAGAATTAAAATCTAGGGACAAGGTTTCCCAGGCACTAAGTCAGTTTACTGCTAAGTAAATTCAAGCTTATCTCTAGGTCACATTTTTTCTAGTCTTGTCTTTTCTTTGCTCGCTTAAGCCAGTGCCTACGTTATCGTGCAAAGTCTATGTACAGTATGTCATTTTCCCTTTCTAACTGCAGCTGAACATAGGTGGAATGAATTGCTGCTTTGGAACAATACGCTGGTTATGTACCAAAGAAAAAAAAGTCCAGTCGTGTTGCCAAGTGGGTAGAGCATTGTAAAAGGGTTTGGCCTGTACTTCCTGATTGGTTTTGAGGAACTCTGAAGGAGTCCCTTCATTTTCTGTATCCCCATGGGGCTAACAATTGCTACCATTCTTTGTAAAGAACCTTGATGTCCAAAGATGCTATTAATGTTCCCAGGTACTTACAGCATGGAATTACTTAGAGAAGAACCACAGAATCACAGTATTTCCTAGATCGGAAAAGACCTTTAAGATCAACTAGTCCAACACTGAGAAGACCTTGACTAAACCATATATCCCTCAGCACGTCTATGCAACTCTTAAATACCTGCAGGGATGGGGGCTCCACCACTGCCCTGGGCAGGCCACTCCGGTGCCTGATAACCCGCTGGGTAAAGAAATTCTTCCTCGTATCCAGTCTAAACTCCCCTTGGCACAACTTCAGGCCATTTCCCCTTGTTCTATCTCTTGTTACCTGGGAGAACAGACCTCCTTTCAGGTAGCTGTCGAGAGCAGTAAGGTCTCCCCTGAGCCTCCTTTTCTTCAAACTAAACAAGCCCAGGTCCCTCAGCTGCTCCTCAAAAGATGTGTGCTCCAGACCCATCACCAGCTTTGTTTTCCTCCTCTGCACACGCTCCAGCCCCTCAGTGTCCTTCTTGTAGTGAAGGGCCCAAAATGAACACAGTACTCGAGATGCAGCCTCACAGTGCCAAGTACGGGGACAGAATCACTTCCCTGGTCCTACTGGCCACGCTGTTCCTGACCCAGGCCAGGATGCTGCTGGCCTTCTTGGCCACCCGGGCACACTGCTGGCTCCTGTTCAGCCTGCTGTCAATCAACACCCCAGGTGCCTCTCTCCTGAGCAGCTCTCCAGCCATTCCTCCTCCAGCCTGGAGCGCTGCTGGGGGTTGTTGTGGCAGAACCCAGCACTTGGCCTTGGTCTAACTCATAGAATTGGTCTTGGCCCATGGATTCAGTCTGTCCAGATCCCTCTGCAGAGCCTTCCTACACTCAAACAGATCAAGACTTCCACCCAGCTTGGTGTTGCCTGCAAATTTACTGAAGGTGCACTCAATCCCTTCATCCAGGTCATCAGTAAAGATACTGAACAGAACTGGCCCTGGGGGACACCACTTGGGACTGGTCACCAGCTGGATTTAACTCCATTCGCCGCCACTCTTTGAGCCCAGCCATCCAGCCAGATTTTATCCAGCAAAGCAGATGACCATCCAAGCGACAGGCAGCCAGTTTCTCCAGGAGAATGCTGTGGGAGACAGTGTCAAAGGCTGCATTTATCTGTTGTCCAGACAGACAACCCTTGCAGCCTTTCACTCATCCACTCAGCAGGTGACCATGTTGTATCACTTCCATGCTAGGAGGGTCATATCTGCAGTCACTCTGAAGGCAATGGAGAAAAAGAGGCACTTGAGATGCACTGAAGGCAATTACCACATCTCTCTCCACCAAGTACAAGGTGGCCCAGGAAGACTGTCTCCTAACTCAGCCTCGCAAAACACACAGTTCTGGATGCAGACAGTGAGGTGCATTTGAGGTAATCCTGTGTTAAATGAGGTAGCTGGATGCTACAGGGTCTTATACATGCCTTTTAACATGCCATAGTGTTTCTCATATTCTTAAGCAGGCTGATTTTAAAGCAGCACTTGCTCTAGAAGGCTCACCATGGTAGAGCCCTGGCAGTGTTGCTGAATCACAGCGCCTGTCATTTGTAGATCCCCTCATAAACACCTAAAAACATCTCCCTGATAAGAGCCATTGCAAGATGTTGTCTTGCAGTGTTTTCATTTCAATTCTATTTGAAGCATAGGACAGGAAATGGGGGAAAAATCATCAATACATTAATGGTAATTATGAGAGAAATTGAAGTTATTAATATTTACAAAGGCTTTTAAGCTATTTAATTTACTAGATGCTGCTCTGGGAACCCATCTACACAAATGCCAACTTAGGAAGGCTACAATGTACATATCTGCAGCTGAATTATTCACATCAGTCAACACGATCCGTCTTCTCTCTAGATGAGGTTTAACATCAGTCAGATGAATCATATTTCTGAGGTTCCTTTTTCGTTCTGTAGACAATGGCTCACTTCATTATAGAGGACTATATTTTAGCTATCAAAAGCTCTATGAAAAGGCTCTCATCTTCCACATTCTTAATGACATTTTGTTGTTTCATGTCACAATGGGTCTCCTGTTAGACATGTATATTAGTGATGGCTCAATAGAAGTTTCTAGAAAGTATTGCAATATTTTTTGTTTTCTTGGTTAATGAAAGCAGATAAAAATGGTGGGTTTGATGTTAATACAATTAGCTCATTTAAAAAATTCATTTTTACCTTCCTGTCTTAGACACCAGTATTTCTGATAGTGGAAGCTGAGTGCCTGATACACCTGCTGATTTCCCTCCTGGATAAGTGCTGCTCCAGAACAGTCTCCAGGAAATAACTCCACAATGCACAGACAGCTGTGGCTCCCAGGACGCTGTATTATTTTTCTCACAGGTACCACTCTATCCCAGTCACATTGTTAAATTCATACATTCAACAGATTAAAGGTACCTTTTTATAGCAGGCCTAAAGAGTTCACTTTTCTACTTACCTGAGATTTATTAAAAATAAAATTGGGCCTTTTAACTGATCCTAATGCTCTTATTATCAGCACAGTTCTACGAATGCAGATCTCAGAGCACATCTTGGCACTTTCACATAGACGAGTACCAATGTGCAACTGGAAAAGAAATGCCATTCCAAGCAGGTCAACAGGAGCAGGGTTAGAGAGCTGTAGAAAGGGCAGGAGATGTAGAAACACTTGTGCCAGTAAAGGAAAATTTTAAAAGAAATTTAACACACCACCCATGTTAGAAGAGCATGAATATGTAGAGCCTTAGGGGGTTTACATTAAAAGATAAAATGGTCTGGAAAGCAATGAGTGGTTTCAAACTAAAGTGTCATTCACCACACCAGCAAAAAAGCAGAAAGATAAAATATTTTTGCAAGTCTCCAGGTAATAATATTTAGATAGAGCTTAGCCCACGGGACTGCTGCCTTAGAGCTCAAAATGTAGACGAGATCACCATCTGACAAAGCAGCACTCAAATTATTAAGCAGTAATAATGAAACTTCTTTCTTGGGTACCATTATCCCAACTTCTTCAGGTATGAAAATGAGGCTTCCTGAAGCAGGTGGGTAAGTGATGTGTTTGGATTACTATAAGGCATTCTCCTTTCCATTGCTCAAACTGGCATTAGCTATATGAAAGACAAACTAACAACAAACATGGAATTCCAAACATCTGCTTCTTGGAACATAATCTGTCATTTAAAAGTGAAAATTGCATCAGGAATTGCTTGTCAGTATTTCTGAGAAACTGTTTAATCTTTCATCTCACATTTTATAATCAGAGGTTCAAAATTTTCAGAAAACTTCCGATCTGAAGAGGTATTGGAAAGAACAGCAAATCTGAAAAAAAAACTCCGTGTATTTATGCCACCAAAGAACAATATACTTCATTATTTAAATTTCTTTTTATAGCTCACAAGTTATTTCTACAGTTTATTTTATAGAGCAAATTATTTCAAATTAAAGTACATCTTCCTTAAACTATTGCAGGGTTTTCATTCTGAGGTACTGCTGTTCTCTGGTCATGTATTTAGTGGTAGCACAGATCTCATTTGCTCTGTATAATCTTCCTCTAGAGTGCATCTCTAGAGCAGATGGACCAAGCGGGCATAGTGCGGCTGAATGGGAACAGCCCTGGGTGAACAGATGATCTGATAATGTCATTCAGGAGACTGGTTTTATTTATATTGTGTTCTGGGGCCCTATTTTTCACTCAATCTTATCTGCAAAATAAGATTTTATTTTCTCCACCTGACAGAATCAAACCAGGTCTAGATTGCTTTGGTTTAAGGTAGTAAATAACTCAATTGCTGCAACAGCTATAACTTAAGGAAGGTGGTTTTACACTTGTGTATTAATTGCCTCCATTATTCACTCCAGTTATACTCTCACCTGCTTGAGGGACCACCTTATTTCAGGGGCTTTTCAAGTGAGTTTACAAGCAGGTGGCTCTTTTTTAATTCCTATCTTTGTCTCTTTTGATGTCAGGTTCTGGCAAGTATCACCTTAATACCTAGCAGCACTGTTTTTAACAGAATGTGGTTTGGGATCCAGGTTTAGATAACCAGGGAAAGAGAAAACTTAATTAGATATTTATGGGAAAGGTTCCAAAAATGTAGAGCAGAACGCTAGCATCCATTGCAGTGTTACTACAGTAGAAATGGGTATGGCATTTCTCACCAACTGATTTGTGAGCAATGTATTGGATTTATTGAAAACAAAGGAGTCATCATCATATTAACAGGACAGGAGAATCATCCTATTGAGAAGATAAAGAAAAATAATAGCATACTGCGAGCACGGAGCATCCAGATGATGGGAAGCTTTAGACATAGCCAATGTCATGAAGCCCAAAGGGAGGCCACGCAGGGTTTGTTTCATCACACTGCTGAAGTGAAAAGCTATGTACTCTTCAGGCTGTGCAACCAGTGAATAGGATTTCTTGAATTTACATTCCATTTTTAATCCTCCAGAAAATTTTCAGAAAAATTAGAAATGCCTTCAGGAACCTAAAGACTGTGCTTGTAATAAAGTAATGGAACTTATTTCAGCTAGAAAGTAATGCACAGGATGTCCAGAAAAATAAGCCATATTTCTGCCCCCTGAAGCTTTTTCTTACTTTCCCCAGCAGAAATGAAAAATATCCCCTTTCAAAGTTCTTACAGAAAGCCTTGCACTCCTTGATGAAGCAAGATGGAGAGACTCATTCAGTACATTGTGGCTTTGTAATGTATATGTAGTTTAAACTGCACCGCATCGTAATAGTAGAATTTAAAACATCATGAAATTCCATCCTTTTCCTCCCACACAAAAGGTAGTTTAGGTACAAACCAAAGCAAGGACTCAACCTCTGAACAATGAGAGACAGTTGCTGGCACTGCTGAATGCACAACCTTCTCCAGCAAGGTCATGGAAGTGCTAGAAAATTTTGCTCTGCTATAAATTTTATTGACTTTCAGTTTGTGATAACACTAAGTGAAAGCACACTGAACTCTGGCGTTGTGCCACAAGAGACTATTTCATTCTGACGGCTGGGGCCCGCAGTTTGCTGAGTCACAGAAACTTGCAGCAATAACTCTGTGTAAATGAAAGGCACCTTTTGTCAGTGACAAATTTGTAATGTAACTTCGGCCAGACTTCAGCTTATTTTCTGTCCCTGCTATGGGCAAATATAACCAGAATACAATTCAGAAAGAAAAATATTGCTTCGGCACACTCAGGAAAACCCTCCAGTTTGCCTAGCTCGCAACCATTTCCCATTTTCCCTAGTGATTATGGGGAGAGGAATAAAACAACTCCAGGAGCTACATAATTGAATTCCACCAGTTCTCACTGCACTGTCACAGATCACACTACCTGTTCTTTGTCAGTGTGCTTTGGTGACATGAAGAAAATAGAGAATATATCTCCTTTGAAAATACAGCTTCCTTTTTGCTTGCAAGACTTTGATTTCCTCATGACAGAGGGTGACCCATATTACATTATTCAGTTGGAATAGGTAAGTACTTACTTGTGGTTTTTAGTATTCCTGTCATGAATGACTTTTCTTTCTCAAGGAGCAATGTATTTTCATCTGCCCCAGTTAAACCATTCAAACAGTAAAACATATGGAAAGAAACCTTTGCTTTAAATATATTTTGGCAATTGGAGGCAACACAACTTGTCATTCACCAGTGGTCAAATCTGGGCAATGCTTCCTTCCTTAAAGATCCCAGCAGGTGAAGTCGACCAAGCTACCTGGAGAAGGAGAATTTCCATAGACTCATCCCTGAACTTGCCTTAAAATACAGCTTCCCTGCAGCTCTGCTCCCACGGACATTAGCTCAGCACAGTGAGGTTCTTCTAAGCTTCACCCAACCCTCCACAGCCATACAAACTCAAAGAGGTCACCTCCATACTCTATCCCAGAAAAGCCATCCAAGCTACTTCTGTGCCATCCAGGCTACTTTTTAATGAATAGTAAAACCCTAACACACTATCTTTGGTTTCTATGAACACTAATAGTGGTCAGGTTTAATTATTTCCCCTAAATCATCTCTGCTGGGCAAGCACAATGACAAAATGTTTTCTCTTATTACCAACTTCCATAATACATTAATGATTTCTGTACTATTCAAATGAGCAAAGACCCTCAAGTTTTCAGTACACTTTGCTGAAAAAATGTTTTAAATCTGGAATGTCATGTGCTATATCAAGTAAACATTACTTGTTACATAGTGGGCATCAGTGGAGAAGCAGTGTTTCATCACACAGGTCTAAGAACATTTTCCTCCTCTTCCTGAGTATGCCCTTGCATGGCTTCTTTTGACAGTGATTCTCCCTGACAAGTCCCTGAGGAATCAAATACTGTTCCTTCTTGATTTACCTATGAATGACCACAGACTGGCCTCTTACTGATTATACTAAGAAAAAATGATCTGGAGATTTGTGATTCCTTTGCAGCTCATCCTTGGCAAGCAGGATTTATATTACTTAGCAAATAGGCATCACCCCTCAGTCTATCAATAAAACCTTACACTCCATGGGCATGATAAGTCCTTCTATATTTATTTTTTACTTGTAATGATTGATGATAAAGCAAATTAAGGCAGAGATATTTAAAAATAATGTGCAATGTGTATATGACATAATAGGAGACAATTTAGCCCACAAAGATCCACTTATCCCAAGTGCAGTGACTCATCAGCTTCCCAAAACATGATGAAATCTACCTAACAGATTCTCACAAAGCAAAACTACAGTCTAATATAAACTGCTGCAGATTACATGCATTTCTTTTGATGCTTTTGCTTTTTCTCCTTGCACAACATCAGAAGAAAAGTACCTGTTTTCAGGTAAGAAAGCAAATTATGCCATGCCAGGGCTCACAAGCCCAGATGGATGGAGGCATTGAACATATTGGCAGACCTAGAAAAAGCATTTTATTTCTGAGATGCTCGTTACAAAAAAAAATGGTACATTTAGCTCAGAGTTTAAATACTTTTTTTTTTCCTGTAGTTTGGGAAATTGAGAAACAAAAATATGAACACATCCAAAGTTCCTCAGGATGCCTTTAGTAAAGATGGAAAGCTAGACCCTTTGACTTTCAGTTCTCTGATTAAGACAGAAGACTTCAGTAGGCAATCAGTGGCCCATTATAGACCAAAGTCTACCATAACTTACACTTACAGAACACATGTAATGTACAACAGAACTTAACATTGCCTGTTATTTTAGCTGTAGGTAATATTATGAGAAACAGCTATTCCCCAAGGGTTGTGTGGCTGGACAGTTTCTCCAGTGATCAGGCAACAGTTAGCTGCATTTTTTTTTTGCTTGGTTGATTTGTCCCAAAGCCAAGGATTCAATTAACTTGTCAGTTGCCACTGGTCAACCACCAGCTTTGTTCTTCTTTTTAAAGGTTACATGAAAAAAAGAAACAACAAAAGACCTGGGAAAAATATAGTCAGAAGCAGCCCAACTAGGATAGCACTTAAAATCGATTTCCAATGAAATTATGGCTGAACACGACCAGAAGGCTAGTAAGGAATGACGTCTCTGTGACTGACTCATGTCTTTGCTGTTCTTTGAAATCATGAGCATTGATTTTTTAATACTTTTACTTGGGTTTGCTTCCAGCATCTGGGATTCCCCAGGACCCAGACAGATACAATGCTTGACGCACAGGCAAATTTCTCAAAGGTCAGTGTGCTCAGTACACATTGCTCAGCAGCATCTGTGCTGCTGCTATATTTCCCAAGATCCAAGCAAATGTGAAGAAGAGAATTACATTTGAAGAGTGCTCCCCTGCAGTTCTAGCTCAGCCTCCTGAAAAATATCCATCATTGCTAACCCAAATACTAATCTAAATATATTAATGATAATTGTTGATAAATATTTATAAATATCTGAGGGCTGAGTGTCAAGAGGAAAGGGACAGCCTCTTCTCACTCGTGCCCTGGGACAGGACAAGGGGGAATGGATGTCAGCTGGAGCACAAGAGGTTCCACCTCAACATGAGGAGGAACTTCTTTACTGTAAGGGTCACAGAGCACTGGAACAGGCTCCCCAGAGAGGTTGTGGAGACTTTCAAGACCCTCCTGGCTGTGTTCCTGTGTGACCTGTGCTAGATTATAGGGTCCTGCTCTGGCAGGGGTGTGGGACTTGAAGAACTGGAAGGTGCCTTCCAATCCCTGACACCCTGTGATATCTGTGATACCCATGTCATCTTTCCCTCAAACTTTTATTTAAGCCCCAGAGCAAAAGGTGGCTCAGAAACTGAATTTGGCATCACTTAAGTCAGTCTGAAACAAGTGACCAGCTTAACCTTGACTCGACATATATCCCAATCTCACCTCCATCCTTTTGCACTGGAATCACCTGGCCTCCCACCAATCTGCCAGCCAAAACACAGGCCAGCAGCTGTTTCCTCTTGCAGGCCCTCTCCTTCACCCTGGAGCTCCCTGAACACAAGCCCCAACTCTAGCTCCAGCCTTTTCTCTCCAGTTCTTTTCACCAGTCATGGCTTTACCCCATACCCCTTCTAGGCCATCTAGAAACTCCAACTAGGATTTTCAGGTTTGTATAAGTCATGCTTTTACTGAGTCTGACTCTCACCCTCATCTCAGCCAAAGTTAACTGTAGCCTAAAAACTGCTTTACGGCTTTAGGATCCCAACATAAACACAGCTCAGTGGTTTATGTCTGAACTCTGAAAAACTTCATGTGTAACCTGCTAAGAACTCAAACTTTGCCTTTTATCTCTGGAGGACAAATGCTGCTTTACCCCACCACCTTACCCAGTGACCCAACGTCCCGTCTCAGAGCTCATTTCACAATGACACTGGATCGCACCACCTCTCAGTTTAGTTTAGCAAGCCATGTTAAATTACTGTTAATTATTACATCACTTCATGAATTTACAAGAACGACCTCTAAACCTCTAATTCTATCCAAAATCTGGTTACTCTCACCGGGGCATGTAACCTTAATTTGGAAGGAAATGAACAGCCTGGAGTACCTGCCTTTCAGATCTGCCTGTCTTGCAGAAAAGCTGTGTCTTTTATTAATGCAGAAGCAGTGCCAAGAACACTTCAAACACATTAAAATGCTCAAAGCTTGACAAGAATCACAGGGTTTCTTTGAGTTTGTATGGAAATTAACTTACTTTTCTTGCAGTAGGGATACAGCAATGTTTTAGAGATGAGACAATGTCTGCTGTGCATGCGGACTGTCTCATATTACTCTGGATGCCACATTTCCACTTACATTATAGCATCAGAACACACTATTGACTAACTTAAAAGTAGTAACAGGAAAGGTTTTATGAGGCGAGAGCATTATGATATGATAACAAATTGCCTTGTTTTATTTTCTGCCTACATCATAGCAAGCATCTAACAAGACTAAATTATAACTAAGAGCAGCTGGCAATAGCGGCAAACGTAATCCGTTAGCAGCAGTGAGCTGCATAATCCAGTGAGGAAAAGAGGTGATGCAGCCTCTGCCTGCCTTTGGAAGGGAGAGTCTGCATATGTACACTTACACATCCAGCCAAACGGTGCAGAAAAGGTTTAAATTAGTATAATCATCTCAATTAGTATAATCATCTCTGGCTTTAAACTTAGAGGTCACAGTCACTGTAACGCCTCACCGGGCTACCAGAAATTAGCCTGGCAGAGAAGCCCCTGGAGCACAAAGTCTCTTCTGCACAGAAGTGCAGACAGATGCTAAGGAACAGGCAGACACTAAGGACCTCATGAAGATGAACTCCAGGACAATTGTCACAGCTTTCTGAACATAAGAGTTAGGGAGATTTCAGCCGGGAGCCCATCCTGAAAGGGACACCCTACCACACATCTTCACACAAGAAGTGGGATAGAGAGAAAGTGCAGAAAGCCTAAATCACCCAGGTCATCCATCACAGATTATAAATGATACCTGCAGCTTTACCAGAAGCTATCAGACAGCAATACACAGGCAGGAGCTGGGCATGTAAGCCCATCAGACTACAGTGCTTGCAAAGCAGGAGACTCATCTGCTGCAGGAACATCACAGGGATCTGAAAGCAAATCACCCTCGGCTCTGCCAAAGGTTGTCCTGCTGTCTGTCAAAGTCCAGCAACTGGAGGCAGTTACAGTGAAATCTTTTGCCTAGCAAGGATATAAAGAATCCTGATTGCTTCCAAAAGTGAGAGCTCTGTAGAGAGAGGAACACTTGGAGGGACTTAACTTTGGAGTCACTCTGGTGATGGGAAATGACTGCACTCTGCTACATTCGTCTCTCGCTAGGTAAGTCATGACTTTGAGGCAAATCAAGTTAGACCTTTTTGTTTTAAATCCAAATTACTGCCTTTGGCAGAGGAAAACCCTCCTGGATCTGTTCCTGTGTGGCCTGCCCTGGGTGATCCTGCTCTGGTAGGGGGGTTGGACTCAATGATCTCCAAAGGTCCCTTCCAACCCCTACCACTCTATGATTTCTATGATTTCTAAATGGTCAGTAACTCACAACCCCCTGCAGCTTGTGCTCAGAACAGAAAAGTTTCGTGCCTGTCCTGCTGCCTTGGGGCCACAAGCTCCTTGCCTCAGAGTTGGTCTGTGTGATGAGCAGTGTCTGAAATGCACTGCTAAGGCAACTGAATGCTGGTTTGCAGACCATGAGCTCCTACAAGCTGCAGACCACAGAGCAGTACAGTGGGTTCATCTCCTTCAGGAAATATTTTTTCACCTGATAAACTGTAGAGGTATTTGCTGTCTATTGGGTAAAAGGAGCTATGCAAGGCATGTCTTGTTAAAACTGCTGGGGTTTCCTTTTTTAAGAACTGCTGTAAATATTAAAACTGTTTAGAAAGATTTCTAATGGCATCAAACAACTGTGCAGTTCAGATTTACGTTCACAGCATACATTTACTCAGAGGTAATTATATGAGACATGTATTTTCCCAGGAAGTTGTTTTGTGGTGCTGTCTGGCTTATTTACAAAATAAGTGCTATGCAAAATTGACCTGGTAAGCTGGACTATCCACAAAACACTGTTTAGCATCTTAGACAGTGAGCAAAAATGCACGAGTGAAATAAATCCTCTGAAGAAATAATTATTATTCAAGCAGCTGCATATGCTGATAATCAGAAGGCATTGCCTATATAAACTTGCTAGGAATAAAACCTATGAGCCTAAAATTCTCTCTAAAATTAACTCTTTCAATGAGCCTACCATCCACTACCTGTGTAAAAGCAGAGTGGCAACAGAAGCAATCAGGCACTGAAAGGTGTTAGCTGCAAACAGGCAGTCTGGAAGGAGTATTTTTTCCAGAGGATGCATAACTTTAAAGTTAGAACTTTCACAGTGAAGTACAAGGCAAAGTGGTGTCATGATTTGCTGCAAATACAATGAATTAGCAGCAGGCACAGCCCACGCCATGAAATGATGGAAAGAGGCAACATACCAGGCTGTGAGACTCTGAATGTGTCCAGAGGGTCTGCATGTGTACCTTTGCATGCACACACATGTGCTAAACTACATACATCACTGATTTGGAACCATCATTGACTGACAAAGGGAAACCCAGCCCAGACTCCAGAAAAAGAGAGAATTGCTTGGTCATCACATAAAACATGGCTGTAAAAAAATGTGTAGCAAATTACCCCCAGTATTGTGATGAAATCTTGCCCATCTTGAAGTGACTTTCAGTGTGATAGTGTTGGAGAGTTGCAGGATGAATAAAACATTAATTTTATATCTTTTATTTGGCCAGGTTTGGCAGAGTAGAACTGTCCTTCCACTGGAATGGTTTTGTGGATTACAAATAAGGAAACCTCCAAAACACAACAGCTGATCATAGGAAAAGCCATGGAGAGAGGGTAAGTGAAAACTTGGGGTGTGCGAATGTAATCTGCAGTGGTTTTGCCTGTATTGAGAATTTCTGTTGTTCTAAATATGCTGAGTCAACTGCTGTTTTCCTGCAGAAGACAAGAAAATTTCAAGGGGTGGAAAGTGGGAATCATGTGGCTATTATAATGATTTGGATCTGATCCATTATTTGCACATCATTTCCTCCAAGAATGTAAAATAATAAAATCCCATTAAATGAGATGGACACAAAAACATCTGTACACGCCTGGGGAGACAAAGATTTTCAAAGCCAGGATGGGTGAATCTTTGTACCCATCACTCACCCTACAGATGATAAAGGTTCTACCAGTTATTATTATTATGAATATGGTATTATAAGGACACCATCAGTCTAGAAGGTCTTCTGAGTGACCACACTCACCAGTAACAGCATTTCCACTAACTTCTCTCAGTCCCAGTGAAACCTGGCCTGCACCTTATGTATATGTATGAAGAATGTATTTACACAGTATAGAGTATATGGAATGGTGTGAGCTTGCTGGTTCTTGGAAACCCCCAGATTTATTGATTGATTATTTTTCCTCTGTAAATACTCAGGAACATTACAGAATTCACAACATTATGCCAAAACCATAAAGGAAATAAGAAAAAAAAACCCACAACTTTAGAGTGGAGAAAGAAACCAACCAAACAACAACAACAAAAAACCCCAGCTGTTCCAAATTCTAAGAAATATCTTGGCAATATTTTTACCTTTCTTTCCATCTTCAGTTTTTGTTCTAACATCGATTACAGTTGTAACCAAGTTATTGACTTACTTTTTTTTCCAGGCCAAAACTAGACACATGCTCCTAATCCTATAGCCACTGTGCATTACTCTTTAATTAGCAGAGAGGACTCTATAGGAGTTTTCTAGTTCTGAAATACATCTGTCTTCACTATTGTATTGGCAAGAGACATGAATGCAGTAACCAAAGCAGCACCTAACTCTTCCTCCACTACTGAACGGGAATGACACTTCCACAAAAGAGAAAAACCCTAGGTTAATTCTGTAAATAGTTGTATGGGTTATTTGTCAGAATCTAGCACAAAACACTTAGAATTCCTTACCTGAAGCGTTGGTAAGGCTCAGACTAAGCTTCTGAAACAAGGAGGAGTCATCTCCACAGAAGGCTGAGAAGGGATAGCCCTTATATCTAAGCCTGTTGGAAAAAAATACAAGAGTGTTATTGAGGGAAGCTGGAGCTGATGACTGAGATGCTTAATTTGCACCCTTCTGAACCCTGTCAAATCCTCCTCACTCTTGTTTGCCTTCACATGCAAATTATTTATTTTAACAACTATTTATTTTAAGCAAGTCATATAAACTGACACTTAGCAGAGGTTGCACTGCACCACTGTCAATATTTACATTCATTTTCCAATCATCTCACACTGAAATGCACATCCCCTAATAGAAGAGGTGTTTTGCCTTGAAACTGGCAGCAGTTTCAAAGCAGAAGCTACATTAGAATGGTGATGTGCATAAACTAAAAGAGCACGCTCATTAGCTCAGGGGAGGTACCATTCTAACAAGGCTGCCTAACTCTGAGGACTAAGCTTGGTAGGTTTGAACTCTCAAGATTGCTCAGGCATCTGACACAGCACACAGGAACATATCCTTTCCTCTGAAAATACTTATTGGCTCTCACCCTGTGTATCAGAAAGTCCAGGGGATGTCTGAGCGTGAAAATCACAGTGGCCAGCAGTAGCTGAGCCAAGGCATCGGAGATCTCAGCAGTTCCCAGTGTGGTAGCAATGGACACAATCAGTCAGCCCAAGCAGACAATGGATTTGTCTACACTGACCAACACCAGCTTGAGTACCAAAAAGCAAGATAATGGCACTTGGTGAGCTTTCTCTCTGCCTAATGGGCCCATCCAAAAAGCCACCCAACTCTAACCCCTCCCTAATGGGTGGTTATTTTCATGACAAGTGGGCAAATTCATTTTTACAATACTGGCAAATTCATAGCCGTTAGCACTTTGAGCTATACAGATTATTATTGCAAAGTCTCCTGAGATGTTTGGATGCAAAGCATATGATGCAGGACAGAGTCAGCACTGGATGTCTGCAGGGACAAGCTCTACTGCTGAGAAGGTGAAGAGCAAGATCACCCATCTGTCCAAGGAAAGAGAGCAAATGCAACATGACAAATCAGTGCAGTTTTCCTGATATACTTCACTGCTTCCATATGCTTTTCTCAACAGCTGAACCATCTATCTCCGACTCATACATGACTTCTGCATCTGTATGAAGAGATCAATACAAACTTCTCTTGCGAACTGGCACTTTTTGAAACCTTCACTTATTACTGTATAGAAATTGTGGCTCTAATTTCACTGAGACATTGGAACAAAGTAGGCAGTTATCTTCAGGAACTACCGGGAATTGCAGAGTACCTCCAAAACACAATACTTCACACAGTATATGCAAATAATAGAATATCCAGCAGCAACTTCCCGAAAGCATCTCTGTGACTTAATTATTAATTTACTACCCCCATTTTACTGGTGCATAACCTGTAGCTCAGGAAAAAGAGTTTAAACGATTTGCTCAAGGATACATCCCACCTTGCTGAGAGTCCAGGAGTCCAGAGCATCTAAACCTCTGAACATATCACTTAAGGCTATTGTCGCCTCTCTGTGTGCCCAAAGTCATTTGAGGGAGAAGAGAACCACGAGAGCAGCCTGCAACCACTCAGCAGCACCTCTATGTACTTTCACACAAGACCTAAGCAAATCTGATGTATTTGGCCTTACAATCCCGACAGAAATATCACCAAAGTTAAACCTCTTTTGCAGTCTCTTTTCCTTAACATCTTGGTAATTTTTAACAATAATGTTCCAAAAGAAAGTTTAGTTTTGAAAATGTCTTCATAAACTATTTACAAACAAACAAATAATAGGAAATCTCCACTCTGATGAGCTGACAGTTTGCTTTATCTTTATTAAAATGAATTAGAGTGAATAACCACCTAATTTTTACATTTGGAAAGTTTCTGTCGACTTCAAGATCAATAGATATTACAGCTAATTCATTTTACCAATTTGTATTTTCAAAATAAAATGAGAGTAGACTACTGGGTTTTTTGAATATATCTTGCTTTTCTATCTAATTTATAAAAACCAATAGATACACTATCAAATAACTTTCTCACTTGTTATGCTTGAGTACTGTTAGATTCTATAAGCCATGCTGTACACATGTTAATTTACTCTGTAGATTGTGATATTTTCCAACAGTTTCCTAAATTAGCCTTCTAAAGTGATTAAGCTCTTCTCTGGACTCCAGAAATAAACTTCTCAAGTAAAATTATGTATCTTTCATTGAACAATAAACATCAAGAGTGAAAGAGCTTCACTTTTCCAGAGCTGCAAATATTTTCAACACGTACTTGTCCTAATACATGGGCTATGTATATCACACCCAGAGAAACCAATTACCCACACAGCAGTTCATATGCAGGGACTAGAAAGCTGTGTGCTCCTGTTGTTCAGAGTGGAGGGACAGCTCACTACTACCCAGTGCAAGTGCTAAAGGTGATGGGTGTTTGGCACAAATGAAAAGATGGAGTAGAATTCTACAGAATGCAGAAGAAACACCAAATAGACCGTTTGTTGTGCCGGTGGAGTTATTGTGGTTTCCCTTTCCTGACCGTGCTGGCCTGAGGCTGGGCAGATGGGTACTCGGCTCTTCCTGTTTTTCAAAGAACTTCTGTGCATCTGTCTATTCTGAAAAGTACATGGGTAGCTTTCTGCAAACAAGAACTACCCTATTTAACTCTGCAACAATGAATATTTTGGCAGTCTGTGAGACGTGGAATTTCTTGCACTTTTGTTTATTCTAGTAGATGGTACCACTTTCTCCCTCTTAGGCAATCTGCCAGGATCTGTTAAGGTTTCTCCTACAGTGTCTCATTAATGCAGGCTTGGGAAGAATGAGAGGCAGTAAAATCAACCTGCATTGCAGACAAAAGGTAAGTTTTATAATGCATAAACATCAGAGGCCTGTGAAATGGATTGTGAAAGGGAAGAAGCAGGTTTAATGAGCTTTTAAGAGATATCAAGAGAAAAAAATGGAGGTATGTGGGCAAAAAAATAACATATTCTTCATAGGGTAGACAGCAGCTGGTTTATCAGGAGGTGAAATATAGGGGGAGTGGAAAAGGTTTTTCCTACTGTTGCCCCACACACTGTATCATGATGTGACAGGAGAAGCTAAACCAGACTATTTTTGGTGATCTTTAGGATCCAGACACAACTGAAATTGTCCCGCTTTTGTTCAAGAAATATTTCAAAGTAACATGCAGGTCTGTATTGTAGATGGAGGAAAAAATCATATTCCAACCCACATCAGTTGTCTGACAGCATGAAAGAGACGGGGCATTCACAGGGCGGGTAGAGCAACATCACACTGCCACATCCCACCCCATCCCAGCCCTTCTCTCAGCAGAAGCACAAGCAGTGCTAGTTCAGTGCAGAAGCAGAAAACTTAAATTGATTTCGCTGACAACCACCCAAAATATCCTCCTTTTTTTATCTTCTGATCACGAGCAGCTCAAGCAGCTCCCGTGTCCTCTCCCTGCAAACCACCCCTGTTTATGCCTAATGTAAAGATTCTTCTGCAAAGCTGAGAGGCTGACCCCAGAGGTCCCATCCCTGACACAGGACCTTCTGCAGTTCATCCCATTGCAGCCCTAAATAAGTGATACCCCGTGACTGGGGTTTTATAACCTTGCCATCCAAAACTACTGTCTATTATAGCGTAGGAGATAATAGCCTAAAATAGTTTTGAGCTTAAATTCAAGGAAGCCTGTGATTGTACCAAGCCTCCTACATTCTAATATATAGTGGGAATAAATTATTTTCTCAATAAAGGTAAAACTGAAAGAGTATTAATATCCAGACAATGGGATGGTACCAATTACTTTTTTCTTTTTATATCTGGAAGTAATACCAACCCTATTCAAGGTCTTTCCATGAGGAGGTGAGCTGTAAGATTACAATTTTAATGGAGAGTAGATAATAATTTTGATCTTTTGTGCTATCAAAGAGAAAGTTACATCATTTCCTTTATAATAGAAGGGCCTCCTACCAAAAAGTATCTCTTTTGAAAAATAATATGTGGAGGAAAGAAAGCACTAATGAGACTTTGATTACATCTCTGCCATTACATGATAATCCTTAAAATTACTCACGTGTTGTATCTTGCCTTTTAATCTAGTCTTAAAACCAGAACTGAAGCAGATGCTTAATATACTTCATTTGAAAAGCTGTTCACACTTAAAAATCATTCTGGAGAAACGTCTGCTTGCTAATGGAAGCTGTCACAGTTGCTAAGCCAATCATAGTTAAGGCATTGCCAGGTGCTGGCACATCTGACCCAGCTCCTTCTGCAGGGACCCCCATACAGGGATAGAGCCCAAGCTGTCTGGACGTGAGTCTGACCAAGTACCATGTCCTGCTCAGCACAGCTGAAGTCATTGCTGAGTTTATTTACTGGGACTGAACATTATGCAACACATATGGCTGAAGTTGCCTATATTGTGCTAAGGGGTGCAGACCCCTGTACGGATGTTTTTAGCTGTGAATCTCTACATGGCAGTTGATGAAAGAGGGACACAGCTCCCAGTCCTTGCAAACCAATGCCAGATGATTTAGGAATCCCTTCAACTCTTTTATGTACAAGAGTTGCTTTACTGTTATGGATTGGGTTTTCTTTCCCTCTCTTTCAGAGGAGATAATTCCCCTTGTTCTTTAGGTTGAGTTTTATACAAAGCATAGGCTTAATTCTGAGGAAAACCAAAAACAAAACAAGCAAACAAACAAAAAAAAACACACACACACAAAAAAAAACCACAAAAAAACCCAAACCCCAAACCAACCTAAACCACAAAACCAAACCAAACAAACAAACAAGCCAAACCACAAACCAAATCAAAGATGCCAGCAGTCTACAGGCTGCAAAGTAACCTACAAAGACAAAATAGGACTAGGAAGTCCCAGAACCTCTTCCACAGCATCAGCTGCAAGCAGACTGGCAACACAGAAATATGCAGCTTTTTCATCACAGTTGGTATGTCACACAAGTATCCAGATGCTTCCTTCATCCTTCTCTCCAGATGAACACCTTATGTTCACCAGGGTCCACGTGCACCCTCGACTGGAATTTAGATGCACATGTGAAAAATATCTGAGCTGTCAAAGAAGCTGTGAACCCCTAACTGCTCCCAACCCCTCCAACCATGCAGAGAACTGGGAGGCCCGGGACTTCCCGGCCATCTGCCCTAGTCCTGGGACAGCACACAAAAAGTTGCTAGTGGGAGATATGAAAACTTTTGACAAAGAAAATATTGACTGTCTGAGAGGGAAAGGAAAAGCCTTTGTTTACTACATATTTGATCCTTTCCCAGAAACTCACTATCTGCATTTCAGATGTGTGCTTCTCCTGCACACCAGGAAATCAGCCTGTGCTTTTCAGGATAGAGGTGGTCTTTTTTGTAGGTAGAAATTGTAGACATCTACATCCCAATTTTACAGCCCAAAACCATTACTAAAGACTTTCCAGTAGATGGCAGGGTTACTTTGTGACAAAGCTGAATGTCTTAACTTGAAAGGGCTCCTGGATGAAGGAGCACTGGTTAAGTATATTTAATTAGCAGAATGAAATAATATCTGGAAAGGCATAAACCACGTTGGATTAACTGATCTAATATGAGTTGGGAAATGTAGCGAAAAATCTTGAACCTCAGCACAGTATTAAAAATGAGTTTCATTTAGAAAACTACACCACCAAACTGACAAGACAGAAAACACAGTATTTAATGTGACAATCCACTGGAGTTGCTGGCTGTAGAATACAGTCATGGGAAAAGCAGAAAGGCCTTGCAAATATTGCTGAAAGTGATCAGCAAAAGTGGCTTTCAGGACCAGAATCAGTTCAGCTGGATAGTTTAGTGTTTGCCTCTTTCTAGGGACTGAGCAAAAGAAGTGCAACCCACAAAGGCAATGCCCTACTGCTTTTGTCAATATGAGAAATTATGGTTCAGCAGGTGGAGAGCATCTTCATAGGCTGGAACTCCCCTCAGAAACAGCCATGAGGAAAGCTTGATGCCCCCTGAGGATCTCAGAAATGGGTTTTTTACATGCTGAGAAACAAATCACTCAGCTCAGTACGAAATAATAACTGGCTGCAAATGGAGGAGGCTTTGACTTCTTTAAACTACAGTTCTTTGAATCTGGTTTTCCAGCTAAATCAGTAAGATGCGTCCCTGTGTGTTTCAAATAATTATTATGGCTCTAGTAAGTGAATTCTCTTGTAAGTCTCCCAAGGTTGTATGGACATCTCCTTGAAAGGTAGCTTGATTTCCATGAGGTCGATATATAATGTGATCCTTCTCATCGTGTGAACACTTTCTGAAACAATTGTGGATGGTCATGAATATCAAACCCATGTACACTGCAGGTAAACTGAAATGGCTGCAGGAAAAAACACCAGTCCACATTCTATATGGTTTTCTTTAGCAGAAAAGATTCAGACATCAGATACCCAATACTTTTGCTTCTAATTTGGTCCATGTCAGGTTTGGCCTGTCTCACTGAAATTACTGACATTTAATTTCACTGTTATGCTATGGAATTAAGGGATTAGTGGAAATACTATATTTATTCACAAAAAGAGGTTAGTTGCTTTCTTTTGTGAAGATCTAATAAGAAAATGCATGTGCTGATGATGCACAGGGCTTCTGAAAAGTAAAAAGGCCCAGCTTGGCACACATTCTGGCACAAATACTCTCTTTGCTGCACCAATGCCACTCAGCAGGGCTACCAGACTGCAGACCATGCAGAAAAAAAACCCCAGAATTCTCCTTCCTAGTGATTAACAGTATCTTCAAAGCCATATTTCCTATTATTTCCTCCAATAATAAACTCAGCTCCCTCTGATAAATGCAGTCCAATGCTATGTTCTTTAGTGATGCTCTCTGTCACTGAAAAGAGTTTTGGGGTTTGTTTTTATTGTATAAAACTCTTAATAGTTCATCATCTTTTTTCCTTTTTTGGTTTTCACGTATTAATGCATGATTACATTACATTCTTTAAAAGTTTCCCCCATCCTAAAGCCACCTTTTTGACAATACACACCTATCGATTCACCTTGTTTCTGAAAGCATTTGCTTTATAAAAATACAAAACAAATAAGGAATAAAAACTGCATAGAATCCCATTTAAAATCCTTTCATCTTTTTACAGTTGCATAATACTTACAAAGCTCGACACATTCATAAAATTCTGATTCTGGTGGGAGTGTAACAGAAATGACAATATTAATGTGATCAGCTTAATTTTTTCCCACAAGAATAACAATAATTCTAACTGCTCCAAGATCACGTGTCTTTTCTCCCCCTTTCAGCCTCATGAATAATGTGGCTCATCTTTCTCATTGACACAAACCCTGAATCTCGCTGAAGGTCACGCAGCATTCCCAGCATCTTCTCATTCTTGCGCAATTCAGTGCTGTATTCTGTGCCTCATGTTATTTTACATTCATGCCATACAGGTGTAGATTGTTTCCACGGTGGTATAACGCCTGATAGGAGGTTCATGCAGCAAATGGCAAACGCTGATGTTCCAAAAGCTAATTAGTTGTGTAGATTTGGTTTTCATTGCCCTAGCTCAGTTTATTCAGCTGGAGAGCTACGGGCCAGGCGAGGTCAGCAGAGGCAGTTAGAGAAACGATTGTTGTTTCATACAATAGAAAGATAAAATAAATAATCTTACTTGGTGTAGGAAGGAAAAGAATTCAAGAGTCTGAGCCATCTGACATTATTAAGGTAACTGTAAACCAATAGTTTTGAGCCTTGGGCTTTTGTCTCACCCAGGGTCTCCACTAATCCATTTGTCATCCATTATTTCTGCCTGAAGACAAAAGTCCTCTAAGGCTTCAAGAGAGAACCAGGATCCTTCTATTCCTGGCTCAGCAACTCTTCCTTTCCAGCCCTGAGTTCCATCTCATCAGGGTCACCTGAAGCAATGCTCTGTCTCTAGTTTTCAGGAGGTGGAAGGATATGTATAGCAAATCATGGAGCAGGGAAGTGGTGCAGTAAAAGCAAGGAACCAAAACTCTTTTATCTGTAAAAGTGCTCTCAACTGGCCTCAACTTACACATGGAAAGCTTTTTCTGAAAGTTGCTGGGAGGAGAGATGGGGACAGAGGGGCTTTCAACAGCCTTTCTTTTATTTCTTCATGTCCTGAAGGGCTTAGAAGCTTTTAAACAATAGCGTCAAACCCTCCGAACACAGTTCTGTGATTTTATTGTGAAATTTTTCCCTTCAGATCACAAGAGGTGTGAATTCCACTCTCCCCTTGGCTGCCAATAATGTATGCAGACACAACTGCATATGCACACAGCCAGGCTTTCTGTAGCACACAGCACTGAAGAGCCTGAGCAACAACACATCCAACACAACTACAAGTACATGTAGACTCTGTCCACATCAAGAGAATCTATTCTAAAGCCAAGAGAACCTCAAAGAGGAAGCGAAACCACAAAATACATGCTGTTAATTTCAAGAAGAATCATATTTGCACTTGTGTAAGATAATATTATAGCCACCACATAATCCAGAATTTTCCTCAGAAGTGAGTGATGAAAGCAGATCACTACAGAGAAAGTCTTCCTCAAGAGTTTAAGAGTTTCTCCTCCTCTGGGAGGACAAAGAGAGGGGTCATAATAAAGGTATAAAACCAAGTTAGTTTTGTAACTCCATGCCTTAGAAGATAAAGATTAGGGAGGAATAAAATGTAATTGGTCATTCCCACATATACGCTTGTAGAGGGCAAAGAAGAAGAAACCAAAGACCAGAACTGCAGAAGTAAAATAGTTATCACTACATGATGTTATGAGGTACAAATACAAAACACCATGAGATCATGAGCTTCATGCCTAATATTTTTTAATATATTCTGAGTTATTTCAAAAGGTAGGGAGGAGAAACAAGAACAAGACATGAGCCATGACGTAAGCCACAATGCTCTAGGACACACTTCAGAGTAAAGTAGTTCTGAAAGGACTGATAGACAGCAAGCTCTCTCCCTGATTAGGTCCCATAAGAATTATGTGCTTTTTCACTTGCTGCAAGAACGCATGCTAGTTTAAATAAATTAATTAAATTAACAAAGTACTTTAACCAGACCCCAGTTGTCTGGCTCAAGGTAGGAATGCCCATCCCCTTCCATGACGCCTCCTCCTGCACCAGTCTGGCATGTTTGGTGCAGGCCAGGAGTTCCCAGGACCATATGATTCCTGCATCTCCCTCCCCACCAAGATCAGCTGCAGGCCAGATCCACGCCTTTCAGCTGTCCACACCTTTCCCAAATAATGGGATGCTACTCAACCAAGAAAGCCGTGCTGGTCTATCTTGGAATTGCAGTCTTTCTGATGGGAATAATGAGATTACAGTGATTAATGTAACAATCTCAGGTAACAGATACATATTAAACTAAAATGCAGCTCATATCTCAGAAAACAATTAAGTGGAGTTAATAAAGTGTGCTGAAGATTTAGATCATAATAAAGCAAGTTAGTATTTTCTCATCAGTGTTCACATATGATCTAGTTGTACTTGGGTCTAGAAATGTTAGAAAGACAAAAGTAACATACAACTATCAGCAGTACCAAACTTCTGTTTGCTCTAAAATAAAAGGCTGCCTCTTATTAAATGATGCTATGGTTTTATTATATACCAAGTATAAAATGCCAGCGTTATCTACTACAGACATTATCAAAGAAAGTAACAAACCCCTCAATTTTACTTTTTAAGTGTATCTAGTAATTTAATGTCAGGTGAATTAGGGAGATTTTTATAGCTAATCTAGAGCCAGATACACATATACAAGACCTGTGTTACAGTCCCCACTCTACTGAGTCCTCTGCATGCAGCTGGTACAAGCACTGCTGGAAAGGCAGGATGGAAAAACACCTCCACAAGTCTGCACATTGACTTGACAGACTGGGCTTGCAGACCTTGCTCCGGGCTGGACAAAGCACAAATTCAAACTCAGCTCGCTCCTCCCTCTCTCTCTGCGGCACTTTAGCTTTTTTTGTCCTATGCACCAAAGCCACAGAATTTCGCCACCAGGGTGCAGTCAGTTCAGAAACCTTGCCAAGCTTGCAGCGTTTGAGGCCCGAATGGATGTACCAGGTGGGTATACATCATGCTGGGAGCCAGGGACAGCACCGGCCATTTCAAGCTCTGGACAAGGCAGCCTGACCTAGTGGCAAACGGTTCCTTACTGGTCTTCAGGAGTTTATGGTCAGATGGCAGCTGTGTGCTACAGGTCCTGGAAAAAGCAGTTTGCCTGCACATCTCAGCTGTCAGAAGACATGCTGAGTTGCAAGAGTGGGAGATGGATAAGGAAGAAAGGGTCATCGAGGAAGCATTGGACTGAAGGAAGCTGTGACAGGATAGCCACTGCTTTTAACTGCTGTGGTGGTATAAGTCCTTGGTAACTACGTGCTGCAGACCATGAAGAGCGACAGAAGACTTCCCATGGTAGTCTACGTGGCTACATCTCCCTGCTGAGTTAGGCCCCAGAACAGCTACAGTGGAATGGGAGGACAAGCACAGGCCACACCAAGCACAGGAGACGATGATCTCCCAGGAACAGACATAGAACAAATAATGTGGTGGCTTTAATGTCAGCAGTGGTGTCATATAAAGGTGTGAAAGTGCCAGAAGGAGACAAAAGTCCCAGCAAAACTGCCTCTTCAGCAGGTGTGTGGGCATCCAAATTCCTACTGCTGTCTCCAGCAACACAAGTCTATGTTCACTGAAACATGAGGAGACTCAAAGGGTAACCACTCGCAGAGGGACTAAGGAAAAATGTGTGACTTTTCCAGATACCAAAGCTCGACCTCATCTCACACAGATCTGAAACGTACTCAAAGAGCAGCCGAGTGCTACCTGACTTAAAGGAGTTTCTGAGAGTAGGGACTTTATTATCTCACTGCTCCATCATTAACCAATAAATAAAAGCCACTAGATTGTGTTCAAACCCAGCACTTAAACAAGGGAAGAAGGAAAACGAAATGCATATTAAGTGGGGCCAAGCTAGCACAAGTCAGTGTCAAACAAGATCCTACAACCAAAACAGATCCTTCCTTCAAGAAAATGTTTTGCTGGATGCGTGGATGACTAAGAAGAGCACTCCTTGACCTATTCCCTCAGTTGGCACCTGGCTCTGGCCAAGCCTTGCAACATCAGATGTGTCCTCCCCACTGCCTTCCACTTTTTCCACGATGGAGACACTGACCACAAGAAGCCCTGGCTGTCAGCAGGCCTTGTTTCACCCGAGCCCTGCGTGCACTTGGGCTCAACCACTGCTACCACCCCTGCTCTCCTTGGATGCACGGTGGTGGGTCCAAGTGCCCAGGCCCTTGGTGTGATTAGCTGATCTCCTTGGAGCGGGTGTTCCTTTCCATTTCAGAACCATCTGCTGCTTTTCCTCTTCATTTTTCCCGATGCAGGCTGGAGACCCGCTCTGATGAGCACCATAGCGCACCTCACACGCACTCTCCCCCTGCAATGAGCTGCAATCCTAACCCATCTTTTACTGACAGGTTCCGGAACGGCTTTCTCATCTGGTTACTCCTCCCACGAGCAGAGGATATTCAGTTACCACTGCCCTGTAAGCAATCAGAAGAAAGTATCAAGAGTAGGGTCCAAGCCTGGCTATAGGAGGATTACAAACATCTGGAAGCCTGTGTAGTTTAAGCCACCGTTCAGGGAAGGCGGCCCTTCATCCTCCCCTTCTGATGCCACAAGGTCAGGGGGAAGCAGGGGAGAGTGGTGCAGCGCAGCGCCGGCAGGCACACGTCGCTGCCAGACTCTTGCCGACGGCTGCCCGCGTACCTCCCGGTCCAGCCCCGGAGGCTGCACGGCACGCACGGGGAGCACCAACCCCATTCAAACAGTTTTGCTCGAGCTAGAAGACACCTTTACCCTGTAGTGACAGAGCACTAGGATACCTACAGTCAGTATTAGCTACCCGCAGGCTGGGCTGGGCTTCTCCCCCTCTCCTGCCGCCCTGGCTCCCGCAGGTACCTCTGAGAAGGGACGCTATGAGCCGGACGGCGTGGAGAGCGCTCCCGCCAGACCACAGGCTCTGTACGGTCAGAAGGCGGAACGACTCCCCCGTGACACCCGGAGAGACACCCCATCCATCACTCCGGCCTCCCCCTCACCGGCCCCCCTCAATTCACCCCCCGTTGCAGCGGCAGCGGCTCCCGCGTCCCCGCCTCACCCGCGCGCTGCAGCCCCCCGCACGCCCCGGCAACCCCCGGCGCAGCCCGCCACACCCCGGCAAAGCCCGGCCCACCACGGCAAACCCCGGAAAACCCCGGCAGACCTCGGCAAAGCCCGGCAAAGCCCGGCAGAC
>JANHFX010029531.1:49151-64025 GCA_027560015.1 Chloroceryle amazona | reverse complement strand
TAACTCAGCAAAGAGTCCACCTGTCCAAGCCATGAGCCACCAGCTTCTCCAGCAGAATGCTGTGGGGAATGGTGTCAAAGGCCCTACTGAAGTCCAGGTAGACAACATCCACCGCTCTTCCCTCATCCCCTGGGCAGGTCACCTGATTGTAGAAGGAGATCAGGTTGGTTAAACCTGTGTGTAGATGTGTGTGGGAAGAGCTTGACATACCACATCTAACATCAGCGTGCTCACACTTGACACACAGTCAATTCTTGGCTTTGGCAACAGCTAGTTCCAGCAGAGCAGCTTTGGCTGTCAGCTGTGGCAGCTTATGCCGATCCAGATATTCAGTCTAATGATCATATTTAAGCAGGTTAAGAATGGTTTAATGTATTTAAGACTGATTTATTAGTGTTGAAATGCTTTCTGTCCAGATCATGTTTAATCTAAAACCTCCCCAAGCCAAACTGTTCTGCTCATGGAGCATAAGCAGCATGTGATAGGCCTCAGCCCCAGCTGATTTACCAGGCTAACCAGCACCAGGCACCCAGCAACCTCCACTGATCCATTCCTGTGGTAACTGCCCTTCATTAGTGTCTGTGCCTCTTATCTTCCACCTAACAATTGCTGTGGTGACATTTCAGGTGAAATTTCTCAAGTACAATTTTACTGTGTTTTGTTAAATTTAGTTGGACACAGAAGGATGTTCAAAACAATTAGTAGGGCACGAGGCTGAATTAATGGATTATTAAGAAACCGACATCTGACTTTCACTGTACTGGCGTGTAAAATGTTTGCTGTTTTCACTGTACCTACTGACCAAAACATTAGTTGTTTAGAACCACAAAGGTGTCAGTGCCTGTGGTTAGAGCAGTGATGAGATGCTGGGCCGAGTTTCACGAGCTTCAGGGGTTTGCCACTGTTTTTCTTTATCACCCTGGCTTTTATCAGCACTAGTGTGTCCAGCAGGACTAGGGAAGTGTTTGTCCCCTTGCACTCAGCAGTGGTGAGACTGCACCTGGAATACTGTGTTCAGTTTTGGGGCCCTCGCTACAAGAAGGACACTGAGGTGCTGGAGAGTGTCCAAAGAAGACTAGCGAAGCTGTTGAGGGGTCCAGAGAACAAGTGTCACAAGGAGTTGATGAGGTTGTTTATCAGGGAGGAAGCTCAGGGGAAAACTTATCACTCTCTACAGCTACCTGAAAAGAGGTTGTAGCAAGGTGGGGTCGGTCTCTTCTCCCAAGAAATAAGTGATAGGACAAGAGGAAGTGGCCTGAAGTTGCACCAGGAAAGATTTAGCTTGGACATTAGGAAAAAGTTCTTCAACTAAGAGGTTGTCAAGCACTGGAATGGGTTGCCCAGGGAAGCAGTGGAATCTTCATCCCAGGAGGTATTTAAGACATGGAAATGCGGCACTTATGGACATGGTTTAGTGGTGACCTGGCAGTGCTGCGTTAATGGTTAGCCTCCCATGATCTTAAAAGTCTTTTCCAACCTAAACAATTCTAGCATTCTGTGTTACCCAGGTAGCTTTGGTTTCTTTATCCACAGCACCCTTTCCTCCTCTTCACTGGTGTTGTCCATCATGACTTCTGTAAGGAGAAGGAACCTCCTCTCCATCTCTGCACTATCCTTTGGCTTCAGTGCCTCACTGCCAGGCAGTTTCCTATAGAGAAATCACTCAATTTCTGAGGCAGCCTCAAACCACTTGTCCTCCAAATCGGTGCTTCCACAGCCATGTTCCCAGTGGCAGCTGTGGACACAGGACATGCAGCAACTATAGAAAATGCATCCATCATACTGCGAGCAGAGTCCTATTAACTTTCAAGTGGTAATTATATGGAGAAGTTGTGATACTGTGACATGCATAGAATGGGGCGTTTATTGCCTTCCCAGCAGGAGCATGCTGGGTGTCAGGGCTTGTGAGGGAGCTCTACAAAGCCTCTCATTATTTTCATCTCATTTATATTATTTTGCAAAAGCTCTTTTGATGCAGAAGACAGTGATATTATCTTACTGAATTTTAACACTGTTTTATAATGGGATGGATTTGTTTTGTCCTTGTGCCATAGCCACTTACCTATCAGGGTTGGCAGTGTGCAATCTAGACCCTGGGAAGGCTTTTGCCATAGTATTGCTTAGGAGATCAGCCACAAGCCAAACATCATTTATTTCAGCTTGAGGATAGAATGTTGGGATGGGAATACAATGGAGCTCTGCTATTTCTTCTGTAAAGGTGGAAGTGGTTTGTGACATTTAGACATCTTGGTTGTGTAGTGGTTTTGCAGTAGCATTAAGTACTCCACGCGGATGCAATTAGAGGGGAAGCATTTGGGGGCTAGTGGCTGCTGATGTTTGGTAGCCTAGTGAATATGAGGCAGCTCCAGTAGAGAGAGGGAAAGGGAGGAGGGAAGCAAGTCCCCTCTATATGACCCCTAACATGGAGCAAGGCAGCCACTGACACCAGCCTGTGGCTTGCTCAGCTCCATGCATGTGTTCAGAGTGGAAAGCTATGCAGCCTCATGGGCTACCATTTCTATTCTGGGCATGGTTATTAAATATCATATTAGCTTTACTGGACATCACCTGCAAGTGCATTTCATGTACACACCAGTACAGTAGGTTTTTCAAAAGATAGATGCTGATGAGAAGGCTGGGAGTGGTGGGAAATAAAGAAGGTCTTTCTAACTTCCCCTTCATCACAACAAGTGTTGGGTTATTAGGCATAAAAGCTCAATCTAGTTATCAAAAGTTTAACCAACTTTCTACTTCAGAGGTGGGGGAAACATGATTTGGGTTCACTCACTCAGACACTGGAATCTGAAGCTGCCCTGCAGAACCAAACCTCCTGGGGTTTCAGTTCAGTTTATCCAGCTGCGGAACGGCCATGATAGCCTTGGACCATTCCTGTCCACATGAAAACACAGTGTGGGGCTTACACAGACTGCTGGAAGAGTGCAGACAAAGAAGGATGCAAATGGCAATAGGCAGAGGATGCAGCTTTGAAGGGGAAGGAAGTACACAGGAAAAAAAAAAAAAAAGACCACACCGGCAGGTGGAGCAGGGGAAGCTTTTGAAACAGAAAAACTTAATCACCTTACTACAGTCCTTGCTATTTTTAGAGTTTGGGGTCAAGAAATTATTGGGTGAAGTGTTAAAAATCCACCCATCTGAAGACTCTTTCAGGACTGCTGTAGAAATCCAGTTCGGAGACTAAAGGTGTTTAGTGCATTTTAGTGCACTAAAACTGTTTAGTGCAGTTTAGTGCATTTCAGAGTTGCTTTTTATTGTCCCATTAATTAAGGGGATGATTTTCACAGAAGAGTAAAAGGCTGTAAACTGCTTTTCTGTGCAATTAAAGGTTGAAGTGCAGAAATAATTTGAGAATACAATTCAGTATTGGGGAACACAAGAGAAAAAAAAAGAAGAAATCCTGATTTCATTTTAGGCTTGAGGAGGTTGGCATTAATGTCTGGGGTTAAACAAGTAAGCTTTTGAAGATGGAAGCAAAAGAAAAGGAAGCAGGAAGGAAGCAGGTAATAGCCTGGGCTGTGCTACAGAGCAGCATGTTTCCATGTTGCAGCCATGTACGGTTGGATTCAATTAAGGGTTGGACTCAATGATCTTAAAGTTCCTCTCCAACCTAAATGTTTCTATGATTCAGATCAGACATCAGATCCAGCCGCTCCCAACTACAGGCACAGGCCCAACCACTGTGAGTGACAAGCTTGTGGTCTGGGGACTACAGACAGCCTGTCAGAAAGCAGTTACTGCGTGATGATTGAACCATTGAGAACTCGGGGCCACAGGAAAAAAAAGCCAGCTTTAATGATCAGTCAGCTATGTGTGTCATCCCCCCCAGCTCCAGTGGAATTCCTTCCTTACCTCTGGCAATAACTGCAACACTGCGTGCCCAAAGGTGATACCATCTCAACAGAGACCATGAATGGGAAGCAGTCATGCTTGTTTCCCCTGCTCTGGAGCAGAGCAGTGGCCAGCAGAACTGGACCTGGGCCCTGGGTGAGCCTGGTTTGTGGCTCAGAGGCACACAGGTGGGTTTCTTGGAGAACTTCACAACTTCTGAGAGAACAACACCAAAACCAAACCTTTTAAGAAAATGCTTTTACTTTGCTTTTTGAGTTGGCATGTCCCAGCAGAAATATTTTCCCAATCAGTTAGTCATTTTTAAGGCTGAGCTTCTGCCAGCTATTCCAGAGAGGAATAGCCAGGAGAGTAGGGATATGGCACTTCTGTGTACAATGACGGCTTGCTTGGCACTGCAGCAACAGGTGCCAGTTAGGAAGGACAGGAGAACTTGTGTACCATCGTGTTGTTTGTGGCTCTCTGGCTTGGAGAGGCAAACCGAGACTCTTTAACTTGAGTGACAATTCTGGGTAATGACTATTAGGTGTTGATCAGCCCACTGTGGAAAAGGGCTTTTTTTTTCCTGGCTGTATCTGAGCGTTTCCTGGTAAGTTTCCAGGCCAGTTCACTGTCCAAATCACCAACATAACCTTGAAGAAGTCTTATGGGTTAAGGCAGTCATTTCTCAAGCTTTCCAGTTTGCAAGAGTGAAGACAGTGTTTGTAGTTCCCCACTACAATTCTCCACTGCTCTCAGATGATGCTGAAGACACTGGAATCCTTTGCTACATTAGGTGCAATGCACTGAAGTGACTTCCCAGGATTCATGGATAAAGACAAAAAGCAAATTCTTTGATGGTGAAAATGGGTATTACTCCACTGGGGAAGTCAGAATGCCTTTCACATGCCAGTCACATGTATCACTTAACACATTCTTTACATATTTCTCAGTCATACCTTTGGCTTCCATGGAGAAACCTTAAAGTAGGTTATGTTTGCTTCTGACTTCTCCTTGTAGGTAAAAAGACGTTCGGAATTAATAGAGCAGGAGCAGGAGCATGACTCGCCAAGACAGCTTCAACTGAACATAAGCTCACTTCACAAGTCACAGGTGTGGGTACAAGCTTTCTATGATTTTCTTCCCCCATGCCCCAGTGTTCCATGACCACTTGAAAAGCACGAGTGTTGGCAAACTTACGCTTCCCAGGGTTGTGAAGACAAACCATTCAGGAAATGGAAGGGTGGGGGTGGAGGGGGTGGGCAGTGCAGTGTGACAATACCATCAGTCCCATTAAAAGTTCAGCTTGCTCTCTAAGTACACATTGAAAGTGTGAATAAAGTATCTGGGACTTTTCTATGTTTCCTCATGAGTGGATGAACACACTGAAGTTTATAAGGCTCTGAGAGCTTCAGCAATGGATGCTGCTCAAGGAGTGCAGCACACACAGATACATCATATGCACACGTGTGAGTGATATTTATGGAAGTTTTTTTGGTAAGAACTGTAAAAACCTCCCTTGGTTAATGATTTTGTTCAATATTCTTACATTTCTGTGTAGATTCAGGGTAGAAAATTATTCCCTCCCCACTTCAGTGCTTGTTGCTAGAGGCATCCTGATAATCAGAGTAACCTTGGGAACAATTTTCAACTCCTAACCTCTCAGTAAACTAAAATGCTTAGGCAATTTATTCTCTGTGTATTGTCAGCTAGGTAACACTTGATTTCTCATTCCATGACTCCATTTTATTGTTTTAAACTGAAATCCAGCATGTGTGTTTCCAACAGATTATCTCCATAATCACTTTCTTTCTGCTACGGAAATGATCTGAAAATTGTTCTTTGATATGAGAGAAGAGTTCACAAGGCCACACTGTACAAAAGCTCAAATCGTGCAATTATCATTTGTAAAGAGAAACTGTTATCAAAGTAACTGCAGGGGACACCTCCAGGACTCCTCTTAGAGTCAGGAAATTTGAAACATATATTTCTCTAACATGAATTTCGCTCCAAACCCTTCTGAATAATTCATGAGAGCTGATTTAATGTCATAGTTAAGTCTGGCACTCGGGACAGAGATCGGGGGCTTCTGCTTCAGATGGAAGATTTCACCAGTTCCTTTGGAGTAGGAAGGACAGAGCTGGTGCCTCATCACTAGGAGGGGTTTGCTACCCAGATGCCTTTGATTTGGGGAAGTCTTTTCCTCATGATGGGCAGGCTTGCAGGGAAAGGCTGGGGTGGAGGTGAGTACCTTCCTTACTTCTGTCTCAGGCTGCCTGTGGCAGAAGCAGGAAAGTAAAGGGGAGCAGGAGCACCCCACCCCCCTACCTCAATCTGCTCTCACCAGATTGCTACATCAATCAGAGCCTCCACTTTTCTTAAGCAGAATCAAATTACCCACACTGGCAGATAACAGATGTTATCCATTCTTTAAAGGAAGACGGCACCTCGAGATGAGAAAACACCATTTTGTTCTTCATTCACTAAATGAGAGGAGCTATAGATTGCTGGAAAATGGTAGTTTACAAAGAAAGATCTGCAGTCTGGCATGTGACCAATACTGAAAGAGTGAGTCTGGTTTTAACTGCCATCTTGTGTGTCTACAGGCAGGCAAATTAGCTGAAGGGATGCTTGATGCTTGTACTTTTTACTTGTAAAAGTAAAGGGGTCAGAGGCAGCTGTGCCCTGAGAGCTCACTTCCTCAGCATGACTGCTGCTGTCAAATTCCTGCTATCTCCCAACACAGGATGAGTGGGAGAAGCAAATCCATGAAGGAGTCCCCTCCCCAGGCTCTGGAGACTGCTTGAGCAAAGGTGACTTCCATGAACTCAGGATTTTACCCCACTGGGCTCTGAAGTGTTACTGTGCTAAAACTATCCCGAACCCACACTCCCATCATGCAGTGTGTCCTGAAGACTAAATGCCATTTGATGTTGCCAGATATTTGGAAGAGGATATGGGGAAATGGAAAACCATAATTTTATAGGACTTACCAGCATATCATTCCTAAACACTTTTCTAATGCCATGTGTTCATTCTTTTTAGCAAGTTTTAGTTCTTTTAGCAAGATTAATGGATATGTATTTTGACCAAGGTCAAAGAGTGGCAAAATACTCAGGTTTTGTTAATTTCCACAGGTCACATTCATCCCTTCCAAGAATAGAGTGCTGATGTACAGAACCATGCTGCAAAGTTGCTCAGCAGTGCTAAGTGCGATTGTGTTTGCTTTCCATAACACAGCAAGGCTAGGATGCTGTCACAGATAACTCAGAGGTAAAACTGATGATCTGCAATACAAAACTACAACAGTTTTATCCTTGGTAATCCCATTTTGCCAAAACGTAACAATCATGAATATTTATTAATTATTCTGTTTGTATGCAATATTTTATACTTAAATGGGAGTCACAGATGGTTATTACTTGCAAAGGTCAAAAAGTTGTCTTTAAGACACTTGAGGAACTGGGGAAAACACACAACTGTGACAGGAGAAGCTGGTCCTAACACTACTTGTTCTAAAGCTTCTGTATTTTTCAAATTTTAATCATTGCCTAATGCTACAGATGACATCTACTGGGCAAATAAAGGCCTGGCACATCCAGCATTCCACAGCCTTCTGAATACTCAGTTATTTCCTGAAATAGCTGACAAGAACAAATCCTCTTTACCTTCTGCAATAAGATTTTATTGGACCCTTTATATATAAGCAGGCAATTCATTACTGTTAAGAGGAAGGCCAGAAGTACAAACTCTCAACTCATTAGAATCTACAATATAAGAAGTGGCTCTGTGCTGGCAGAGGAGGGGATGCCTAAATTGTTCTCCTGAGACTATTACTTTCACTGAGGTCTAAATAGTCCCTCTGTTTCATTATCTTTGTACAGAAGCAGGAAGACAAGAGCATCAGGGAAAATACCACTTACCTTTTTTTACCACTGGTTAATTTTCTTTTGCCTTGAAAGAAACTATAATGCTAACTTACTTACACGACCCCATTGCCAATCAGTGTTAAATGATGAAATAGCAGTGTGCTAGAGTTCATCAAATACAAGTGATATTAATGGCATAGTCAGAAACAAAACACTGAAGATTCCTCCTTATGTTGGCTGATTATTCACATTGGGACTAATAATAGACTGTCAATGTATAAAAATTATATTAGCTATATTAACCTTTTATTGCTTTCTAGAGAAAGTGTTTTGAAGAGCAACTTTCTACCAACTCAAACTACAAAAGCATGCAGCCCAAACATTAGGGGTACTCTTCTCAAAGTTAGTCTATATTCTGTGTATGTCTATATTCTGTATTATGTACCCGCTGATTTGTAGTTGTTGATCTATAATCTGTCATGGGAAGACCATACAGTCACAAACTGCAATGCACAGGTTACTCTGAAGCTGTCATCTCAGAATAGAACAACGAATTATTGGGCATAATTTCCCATGCATTCTTGCTGCTACAATTTCAGATGGAATAGGAACACAAAAATCTCCTTTTCAGTGTCTCTCCGTTTCTACCTTGTCTTAAAGCCTCCTAAAAAGGCAGCTCTATATGAAGGCCTGAGGGCACTAGAGGAAAAATCTAAAAACCATTATGAACATGTGAACACTTCTCAGAATATGCATAAACTCCAGTTATCCTCTGCCCAGTAACACAGGTTTAATTCCACTTAATCTCCTACAGCACAGTCTCACCCTCCTTGGTGTTTTAGCTAACAAGGAGCCTATGTGCTCAGCCATGATGGGACATAATGACCTCTAGGCACGTGTGTGGGATGGAAGTCTTTTCCTTAGGGGATTTACATGTCCAAAAGCATAAAATTTTCTTACTAATCATATTAATTTTTCCAGTAATAGGTATTATTTTTTGCTTCAATCTTCACCTTACCCTTCTGGGACGTCAGAGCACTATGATGTTACTTGTACAAATATTAAAGGCTTCAATTGTTTTTAAGATCATGAAGCAGGTCTAGAGAGTGAAAGGAGATACTGGTGTCATAACCACCTTTACTCAGCTTGTCAGATTAAACAGCAATGCTTGCTTTGTGACTTTATACAAACCCCACATCTTTCTCTCTAGAGCACAAACCACATATAACCTGCTGACCTCCATGTACTGTGCTTGCTGGTAGAGCTAGATTTTTTTCTCCAAGACGAAGCCACCTCTTCCCACCCACCAACACTTTGTGAACATTTCAAGAAGACAGTCAATGTTGAAATGATCAACAAAAATAACCATGACACAGCTTCTTCCCTGAGAGGGAAAATCCTTATTATAAAATGAAACAGTGATTATATCATCTGAGGCAGAGCTACACTAAGTCTTATCTGTGAGTCATCGATGAAGCCGACACTTTGGAATTCAAGGGATATATGGCATGTTGCTTCACTACAAAATGCACAGCAATCCCTTCCTCAGCAGGTACAAGAAAAAGTGTGCAATTGAATCCAACTCTCTCCACAATAATCTTTGCTGGCTCACCAAGAGCTGCAAGCAAGGAAGCCATGTCACATCAGTGGTAATGGCTTTATTCCTCCTCGAGGGTATCAGTCTTCACACGCTCTCACCCCCCTCACTACGCCAGTGCCAGATTTCTTTCTGGAATGATATGAACACATCCAATTTATCTATGCCATCACGAGCAGCTGATGTTTTCTTCTAACACTAGACCTAGGCAGCACACGACTAGGTCAGCACACAACCAGCCAACCTCCTCATGGACTATTGCACTAAATAGGTGCACCCCAAAGCTGTGTTCTATCTAAGAAAAAAAAATGACATCTTGAGCATTTGGACTAAGCCCTTTAATTCCTCTTTGGTTCCCTCACAAAGTTTGCAATCACCATCTCTATTTCAAGTGAAAATATACTTGACAATATGACAAGTTAATAAAAGACAATTCTCCAAGGACTTAGATCGTATCTTTGAAGGAACCAACTGAAAAATCACAGAAAAGTATTACAATAAAGAACTAAACAGCTCCAGTTTGTTAGCTCCCCCCCTTCATTGCAGTATGTAGAAAAAAACCCCAGTAATTAATGACAGCCTATGATGAAAGAAAACCCTCTACATTCCAGAAGTCATCACTGGGAATAAACACTGAAGATTTAGTGCCACATCAACAAAAGCAAAATATACGTCTTCACTATTCCAGAATAACCACCTAACTCCCCCCAAGAAAACTTGTGATCATCTTTGGATTCCACATACTTGCATCCCAGAACCCTCATGGATACTGCAGGAGCGAATCCAGTGAATCCACCTAATGAACATAAACTGGTGAAATACAGAAGACAAAACCAGCCAATTACCAGCACATTTTAAAAATATAAGGACATCATCATCTCTTTGTTTTCTCAGTCACAATGTTGAAAGGAACTCCACAAAATATTTTCAAAAGAACATTACTAGATAATTAAATCATGCCCACAAAGTGACTGGAAATGTAAGCTTCACTCTCAGCTACCTTGCAGATGCCAACTGCTTGTACCTGCTCTGTGAGGCTTACTCATCTAATCCTTCCCAACATGACCCATCATTTCCATCCATCCCTAAGCGTTGTTGGTTCTAATTACACATTTCAATTGGACAATCAGTTGAGACAAAACATTAATTCTCAGCATTTTTGTTTCCTAGCTTGTACTTGGCTTTGACTTTACTGCTTCGGTTACAGATATGAAGCATAGCTCATGGGCACCAAAACCTTGTCCATTTTTTCTAGTTGGTACAAGTCTGATGTTTTGAATTTGGAAGGTTTTTGCAGTGGTTCTTCCAGCCAAGTCAGTCACCCTTCCTCTGCATCAGGCAAGACTGTAAGGACAGAAATAAGCAGCAGAGAGGAAAAGCGTGTAAACATAGAAAGGGGGGGTGTACCATGGTTATAAAACCACAATCTAGATTATATTATTGCCTCTATAAACTTTGCTGGTTGTTTAGCCTTAGACTGTCATGGAAAACTACAATCACAGTTTTCTACTAAATAGTTTCTGGCTTCAAAACTGGATAACTGTAGCCCTTACTGTGCATTTCCAAGTAATTTCCAAGATGACTTCTCTGAGCCCATTAAACTTGCATGTGTGCTCATAAATCCACTTCATTGCATGGACAACACAGGGTTTGTGGAGCACAAACACTTGTTTGTGCCCACTCATGTCTCATGAGATCAGGTGAGCAAGCACAGGAATTCTTTACAGACATAATTCAGGGTCTGACTTGTGAAAACTGGTCTTTGTTTTCTCTCTTGCTCCTGGTTCTCACTTCTGCCAAGGGACCTAAGTCCACTGCAACTCCAAGGGGATCCTGCCAATGCCTCTCCAGCAGCCAGAGTAAAAATCTACAGCTTATACCTTTCAGAGCACACTGTGCTCATTACAGGCAAAATCACGGCTAATCTAAGGTTAAAGGATTTGGGCCTAATTTTGAAATTCAAGTCTTTTATTTCTGTAGGAGTTTTAATCTATTGCTGTAGCACCCTTGGACTAGAAGGAGCTGTTTCAGTAAGTAAGGGGGTTGAGACTGCAGAGAAAATAGGGATTTTGTTTTTTCCCTCATTCAACAAGCCTGTATCAAACCTGAGTGTTCAAAACCTGTGTCTGGTGATTACAATTCATCCCACTTCATGAAATTACCACAAGTATCTCTTGCACTACTCAAGGCTGAGCTCATGAAAGAATTAAATTGCCTCTTACGTGTAAGAAGGTTGATGCTTGCAGGTAAAATCTAGGATTAGTGGTAGAGTGCTCTGTTAAAGTTTGAATTGTGGCAGCTTGTGCAGCACACTGATCTGCAATGAATAGCAATCTCTAGCTCCTAGATTGTTTCATGTTCCCTTGACCTTTCCAAATGCAAATATTCCCTGAAACATTAAGGATGAAAAGCAAAAATAGCAGATCTGAGCCACAAGTATCAACTTGATGCTGTTCTTTAAATAACAAGGCATACTCAAAAATAATGCTCTGTCCTGTTGCCCAATTACAGAAAACACCATCTAGTGCTTTTGCACACCTCATTAACACCTCAAGTGCTCAGCTCTTAAGAAATGCATTGAGATGGTGCATCTATTACTGGAACAAAGTCACTTACACGATTCGTAACACTGAGGAGAGATATCAGTTGCTAAAATAATAGCAAATGGCACGAGGATTTCTTTAATAGCATTAGAGTTCAGCTAAGCAACAGTAAACAAACATGTGGGTATTAAAGGAACCTTGCAAGTGCTGTCTGAGTTTGTACCAAAGTGTCTCCTTTAATCTTGCTTTTCTCAAGTGTTTTGATAGAAAAAGGAATTAAATTCTACTTGTTTCTGAAATACACTTCTGTGTAAAATATGACAAACACGACTGTAGCCCAAGAACAGTTCCTGAGAGCCAATTCCTCCACTGGTAAAAAACAGCATCATTCCACATATGCAATTGATTTGGTGGGCTCTTAGAACTTTTGAAGGCTAGATCATGTTATTTAGGTGTCAGCAACACCATGATCCTCAATTTTAGGCACCTGGTTTTAAAAAATGCAATCTCAAAAAGGTAACGCATCGCATAAGGTGGAAAGGAAATCTGCACTCCTATTACTGCCTTTTCCTTCACATAAACTGGCAACCAAATGATGCATCTAGGTGACCTGTAGAACTGCTTGTAATGGATGTTCCCCAAATCCTCACCAAAAATGTGGAAAAAACAAATCAGCAAATGAAAAAATAGGATGAAAAGACACATGATTTCATTTATCCTGGAGCATACCAAAAATCCTTGCAAAATGGCACATTAGATGTCTTTTATTTAACACTGTAGAAGTGTTCATTAAAGGATGAAAGATTAAATGGGAAAATATTATTTTTAAGATTTAATATAAAATATTTTTCTGATTTTTTTTTAAAGCTCATGAACATTTCTACCATTTTCTAAGATGGCACTAATTTATTTGGTGTTTTAGTTGCTCAAGATTTATACTTTGGACAAAAAAGGTGACTTCACCTAATAATAATAGCTATTTAATTAAGAAGAACAGATTTAGAAAGAAAAGACTGGCATGAGTTTGGAAATTTTGCCTATCCTCACCATATGGAGAAAGCATATCAGGCATTTCAGAACAACATAATTTTGTTCAGGAAGTCCTTGAATGATTTGTTGATATCCAGTGACTCGTAAACTGGTCTCCACACCTGCAATGTCAAAGTCAGTCTTAACTCTAAAATATTAAAATATTACCAAGAAATAATACCTGCTGGAATACTTTAGATGTCCATCTGTAAGAGTGACCACAAAATTCAGCTCTACTAATCTCCACTTGCTTTGAATCCCATCTCTCCACACACTGAATTCAGATGTCTACTTTTTATTGTTGCTGAGACACTGTCCTGCCCAAAACGCTCTTTTGGCACTATACTGACTTTAAAAACACTTCCATGCTTCTGCAGGAAACTCTTCTGTCTTGGCAAAAATTTATGAGATGGCCACTTGGGTGGGTAAGAATTTTCTAGAGATGAACCTAAACAGCTTCATTAATGAATTCCTATAGATGGGCAATGCCAGAACTGGACCCCAAACTTGTGCATCATCCAGACAGTCTGGGTAAGAATTACACTAACACTGGGTTATGTTTCAAATGCTGTACCAAGTGACTGGTTTTGGTTATGCTGGAATATTATTTTAGTACCAGTAATTTAACACCAATCTGGAGAAAGGTCTGATGGCTTTTCTGCATTTGTTATGTTTCTCTCTCCCTCTTCCTGGCACAGCTAGAGATGCACAAGAGTGTGTGCACGCACAAAATCCCAGCATGTTAAATGTTCCCTTAAACTCTGAATTAACTACATGAAGTTGTACTGTTGTGGGTTATGTTGACATTTTTCCTGCTGCAAAGATATCAGTTCCTGCAAGACACAATAACCTGACTCCCAAGAATCTTTTTGTTAGCCTTCTGCAGAGTAAATAAAGCATGAACTGTGGTAATATTGGATAAAGGAACTCTTTTGCAGTTTTCATGACCAAAGGAGGAGTTCTTTGACAGCTACAAGCTTCAAGGTTTTGGTAATTTTTTTAGTCAGTCACTCAGCTAATTAATTTATTTCACAGCTCACATCAATAACACTTAAAAAACATGTTTCAGATAAGACACTACAGAGAAAAAATTCCCCATCATTTCAATGTACTGTACAGCAGAGATCCTGTATATCATACATGACAGCCTGACGAGAAAATCTCTTAAACTCCATTTTCCAACATATTTTGTCAACAGCTAAAACACCAGTAAACAAAAATAACATGGAATGAATGTTGCATGGGTGTTTTACCACACTAAACCTTCCACTGCTCCCAGGACAATGCATTGCTCTGAGATTCTTTTCAGATGTGTCCATGTTTTTCACTTAGCTCCAGCATGAAGTAACATGTCCACAAAGTCAGCACAAGATTAATTCACTAAAAAATAACATTTATATATCATTTTCTTCAAATTTCCCCTATTCTTTCCTCAGTTCTTAGTGACAACCTTTACTCCCTCTACAACCTACCTGTGAATAGACCTGTTTTTCTTGATGCCCTGAGATCAGGGCCTGTGTGGATGGATGAATCCTTGAATCCTTTAAAATTTTTGATTTGGAAGGTGGTAATTTACAGACTTGCAAGTAGAAAACCAGGAAAGACAGACCTTCAGACGATTATGAACGTGACCTCATTAAGTTCTTAATGGCAACACATAAATAACGATATGAAATGGAATGTGCAGATGCTAGTGATGGACACAGTATAAAAATTTCACCTAAAATACAATATATCTAGGTACAGCAAACTTGCTTTATTTCTACACTTTACAAACAAGTAGCAACTGAGATTTATCCCAAGTCTGAATTATTTAGTGACCTACTTTACCAGCAAGAGTTATGATAGTGATAACCAACACTTTGCAACATCAGCCCATGGCTACCAGAGGTACGTTAACAGACTCTGTTGGAAGCCATACATTTAATATATATATATATATCCACTATATGAAGTAATCTCAAAAAACCGGTATTGAAAAAACCTGGGCTTG
>JANHFX010029531.1:13564-49051 GCA_027560015.1 Chloroceryle amazona | reverse complement strand
ATATGAAGTAATCTCAAAAATCAGGTTTTGAAAAAATCTGTGCTTGTGACTTCTTACTGGAAGCTCTACTGGTTCCATGCTAGACTGACTATAGCCTGGATGGCAACACAACAGTCTCTGCAAGTACTAAATCTCAGATATTCTAGGCTGTCAGATATTCAACCCTCATCTAGTAGAGAGTTGCCTTGCCAGCATTATAAACTCCTAGTTCCTGACAAAGGCTATATAATTAACATTTTATAATTGATAGTTTCATGTGGTGCTAGAACATTAGACATGGCTTTAGATCTTTTCTTCCCTAACTTGTTATTCCATGGGAATAGTTCAAATAAAAGCAATCCCCTCCCCACAGAAAAAAAAAAAAAAGGAAAAAAAAGGAAAGAAGCATACAAATGAGCAACTCAATTTTGTTGCCAATGCTTCTGCTAAAACTCAAGATGCTTTGACATAACTTCTATCACTGACTGACTCAGTGCTGCACCACAACATAAAAAAGGAGCCCAGACAGTGAGAAGGCTGATTCAATTCTTACTAATACAGTATGATATATATATAAAAAAAAAAAGAAGTAAACCTTGTAAAAAGCAGAGAGGGGCTTGGTAACTCTGGGCACCTTTCTCTGCTACAGATTATGAAGTTGTGCATTTGTGACTGTAATGAAGCTCTAATGATATTATAGCCCTATAACTGCATCATCATTAGCAAAGAGTAGTGATTATGAATTAATCAGGTCTAGTTCAACCTGCTGCATAAATTTTTCTAAAACTGATGGGCTGAGGTCAATGGGATGAGGTTTAACAAGGCCAAGTGCCGGATCCTGCACTTTGGTCACAACAACCCCAGGCAACGCCCCAGGCTTGGGGAGCAGTGGCTGGAGATCTCCCTGGTGGAAATGGACCTGAGTGGCTGATTCACACCTGGCTGAGCGTGAGCCAGCAGTGTGCCCAGGGGGCCAAGAAGGCCAACAGCATCCTGGCCTGGATCAGGACAGTGTGACCAGCAGGAGTAGGGAGGTGATGGTGCCCCTGTACTCGGCAGTTGTGAGACCTCACCTTGAGTCCTGTGTCCAGTTTTGGGCACCACAATGAAGGACATTGAGGGGCTGGAGCGGGTCCAGAGAAGGGCAATGGAGCTGGTGAGGTGTCTGGAAAGCATGGCTGATGAGGAGAGGCTGAGGGAACTGGGCTTGTTTAGTCTAGAGAAGAGAAGACTGAGAGGAGACCTTACTGCTCTCTACAGCTGCCTAAAAGGAGGTTGTAGCGAGGCTGGTGTTGGTCTCTTCTCCCAAATTATGAATGATAAAATGAGAGGAAATGGCCTCAGGTTGCGTCAGGGGAGGTTTAGATTGGATATTAGGAAGAAATTCTTCCCTGAGAGAGTGGTTGGGCCCTGGAACAGGCTGCCCAGGGAGGGGGTGGAGTCATCATCCCTGGAGGGGTTTAAAAAATGTGTGGATGTAGCACTTGAGGCTATGGTCTAATGGACAGAGAGATGTTGGGATGAAGGTTGGAATCAGTGATCCTAGAGGTCCTTTCCAACCCTAATGATTCTATGATAACCCTCAAATGTTAATAATGGCTGAGGGAGTTCCCTAATAAAGTCTTTAGGATAACAGCTGGAATATGGATATCATGATAATCATAAAAATTCACAGACTTGTGTAAAATAAGAAAAAGAAGAAAAAAGGTGTTTAATCAAATGTTTTACTTTTTCTTTAAGCTACTGCTTAAAAAGTGTTTCATACCTCATTTTGAACAGAAAGCCTCTTCACTTACTGCTGCTGGTAAATTCTGGTATTTTTCTTTTTCAGAGAGTTTTACTAATGAATCTTGCTAGTAAAGATTGTCCTCATTTCATAAAATGACTTCACAGGGAAGCCACTGACTTTCAAAATTTCTTGACTACATTTCATAAATGATTAGGTGAAATTCTATTTCTTTGCTATAACCATGGAAAAGCACCAGAGGCAAAATGACACAGAGACGTTGTTCCTTGTAGCTACGTAAAGTGCATAAAGGTAATACAAATGTTTATGAAAAAATAGACCATTTTTTACTCAAACCTTATCATTCATTAGCAGCTACAGATTTTATAAGCTCTGGTCTGACATCAGCTCAATACTTGCTATTCAGTAACTGTTAAGTGCCTGTTGCTATCTTCCAGATTTCTGTACTGCTGCTCTTACTATTTTATGTTACAAATGGGTTTATGGTTAACTAATTCTAGGAAAGCTAGTATTTCTGCTTCATCCACAAAACCAAGATCAACAAAGACATCACACTGTTACTGGCAACAGTATGATGACAGCTTACCCTGATTGTAGGGCTTCTGGACAACTTTGATAGTCTGGATGATGGCTGACCTTCTGAAGAGGCCCTCTACTTGTAGTCCTGAAAGAATTAATGCAGGTCTCATCTGTAAAAGCTCTCACTGCTTACAGGTTCAGTTGAAAACTGGTTCAAACCTATAGGTTCAGTTGAAAACAGAAGAGGCAGAAGGCTTGGGAACAAACCCACTTGATGCACTCTTTTTTTTGGAAATAAAGTCCTTGAGAATAGAATGTACAATCAAATAATGTTTCAACATCGCCTCCAGCACTTTCTTGAATGCATCTCAGAAATACTACCACCTTTCCTGAAGTGTTTTAGAGTGTCTTGCTAACTATATTTTTTTTTCTTTAAAAGTAGCTTTCAATGCACAGGTGATTTAGATACACCAGGCTGCCTATGTACCCCATCTCACTGAGTATATCTGCAAACTGAGCCCCAAACCACACCTGTCAATCTGCTCTTCTCCTTTTATGTCTTTAATCTCTAGCAAGCTAAGAAGGGCAGCTGCAAAGATTGCCTAAGCTACCTGTTCTGTCAGCAGGTGAGATAACATCTATTAGGCTGGGGAACGTTTCACAGGATCTTTGGATGGAGGAATCTATTTCTTACCATTGGAGGGATACTGGCCTCCCCAACTTAAAGGCAGTTTCAAGGCAGACCATCACTCCTTCCACCTCTCTCTGGAAGTCAGTGGGACTTAACACTCTGCCTGCCCATGGTATTTTGAAATACCTGATTCTAGTCTCGAGGCACTTGTGAAATATTTATCATAAATCTCCTCAAGTGTACCTATTTAATTTGTCTTTATGTTGTGGACTACCTGAAATCTGACTTAAGCTACAGAGGAAAAATATCAACAAAAATTAGGTCCTTGCACCCAATCAAGGACCTAGTTTGGACCACAACTCTCAAGGTATGTTATTTATCTGAATTATTAATCAAAACAGGACCGGGACATTGTGTTACTTTTCTTGAGACTTGTGGTACTTCTTGCCTTTGAGTTTGGTTCCTCATTTCCTCTTTCTTTCCTTCTCTCCAGTTTGTGCTGTTCCAGCATCAACTTCCAGCAGGTAATGCAATTTGGCTCACGCGTAGACCGAACTGGAGATTTCTACTGGAAGTAAGAGCAATCTAAAATATTAGCCTATGCTGGTCTGACAAAACCTAAAAATGTTTTGAAAATATTTGCAGACCACCCACTGACTTGGAGGGACTGATGCACATTTCTTTATGTGAGTGGCAAAGATCAGACTGATTTTTCCATTTTGCCACGCTGATCTTTCATCAGGGTAAGTAGCCAGACTGAAATCAATGTTTGTGTATTTCAGCTAAAGTACATCTATTTGCATAATAAAGAATCTTTATGGTGTTCTAGAAAAATGTTGAGCTATATATTACTGAAAGATGAGTCATCCTGGTAAATTTGCCCAGGTTGCATGCATATTTTATACATGAAAAATTAGTAAATTAGTTCAAAATTCTTTTAATGAACCCATTCCTTACAAAATAGTATTTAGCAGTGTTCATATGATTTTAGGTCAGCATACTAAAAGAATTTATAATGTATGACTGAAGAGAATTTTCACAGACATGCTCCAGAGACTTTTGCAAAGAATCCCAAGCACTACTTGAAAGCTCCACTGACTAGATTTAGAGGCTTAGCTGGAGCTCAACTGAATACAGCTCCTAGTAACTTTCCAAGCATTTACGCCCTTGCTTGCTAAATTCTAGGTCTAAATTCAGCCCATATTCTCAGTACTGGAAGGAGTATGATACCTCAGACTACAGTATATAAGAATGACATGTGTTTTTACTAAAGGAATCAGACAATAATCATGATCTATTTGACCGCTTGTTTGATTCCTGACCAGGTCATGTTTCAGCTGAATAAAGTTACAGCAAATAACATCACTGCAGTAAAACCATTCAATTAGATTTACAGCACAACCTATCTAAAGACAAGGTTTTTGAAGTGGCTGCTCTGAACAGCTAGGCATTGCCCTCAACAAACAAGAAACACAGTAATTTCCTGAGAACCTGTTTATGCTGGCTGTCAGTGGACTAGAGGCTTTCTGTAGGAACAAATCTTTCAGAGAATGGACATCATAAGTGTTTGCAATTCTGCTTGCAGGAATTGGTTTAATAGTTAATGCTTTAATCTGATGCGAATCTCCCTGTATAAAATACAATGCAATAAATATAAATTTTTAACATGTTTATGCCTTTATTGGCTGAACTTTCAAGAGTCTAATTAAAGACATTAATCTGTAGCAATGACAGCAGCTGTACTTATCTGGCCCTGCATCCCATCAATGTTACCGTAATGGCACGTAATGCTAAGCTCTTGTTGGATGTTTTCTGGAGGGGGAAAAGCAACTTTTATCCTCCTCTGCAGAAATTGGGGCTACACACAAGATCTGTGCTGCTTCCAGAATTCATTTACCAGGTCAGCTAAAAATGAATCAATATACAGCAATCTGTTTGATCACAGGTGGCAACAAGCCAACTACCAAAGCAGGTATCTCAAATATGTCTTAACATCCTGTGGGAACCTATCCAAAAGCCATAACACTCATTAAATGTAGGTTAGTGCAATTCTTAGGAAAAAAAGAAAAAACTATATTCTCCTTCTTAATTTAGAAGGACCACAATAGCAAAAGAGACACTCATAAAAGATGCTCAGAAGAGAAAAGAATATAGCAATTTTTAAATCAAGCATGGGTCATAACCTTGGCCTCCTGGTAAACAAAACCAGGACTCAACAGCAATTATGCTATTGAAAGGAGAAAATGATGAGCCTAGGTACAGAGACAGCAATTTTTTTTCTGACTTCTGTAATACATATGAACTAAGAAGGATGCTTTTTTTTAGAAGACTGTAAGTCTATTAATTGCTGTCAGTGCTTTCTGTGTTTAAGCAGAACTGGGGAAAGCCACCTGAAAACATGATTTTAATGATGGTGTTTCCCATGCCTGAACAGCATTAACATATGTCCCCAACTGGAGTCTCATAATAAGGGATAGGAAGGAAGAAAGGGACCTGAAGCCTCTTGTTAGTTATTTCACTGGGATGGATAAATACACAGCTTTATACAGCATCAGGAAATAATTTCTCCAAACTCATCACTTAGTTTTCAGATGATAGGGGGGAAAAAATACCCAAGCAGTTCTTAGAACTACTGTAATTAAGCTAACACATAGTGAGTATTGTTTTGTGTTCTTTTTTTCAGACAAAATACTTGCCAGAACCAGACGAGTTACAGGATGAGGAAACAAACTTGGCTGATGACAATCCTGGCCATTGCAGGTCAAAAATAAAATAAGATGCAAAAAATTTCAACTTTTAAAAGAGTAATTTTGAAACAGCTTCTTTAACTTCTGTTAGTAGTATTATTCAATCAAATCTTGTTTACACGATGACTCATGTCAGCTGTTTCTTTATGGAGAAACATTTTTGTCTTGGTGTACAAACTGCACTATTTTTCCATTAAAAGCATGGGTGTAAGAGTCCATAGAGAATACCAACCCTGGAGTAGCAGTAGGGGATGAACACTAGTAGGGGATGACTAACGTGAGCAGCTAGCCTGGGCTTACCAAGTCTGACACACAGCTGCATGTCACTCACATATTCTACTGACACTGCAGAGCTTCTGTTGAGATAACACAGCACAAAGTGCTCTGTGCCCCTCACCAAAAAAACACAGATAGAGGTACCTCTCTGTCAAAGACAGATCTCTCTCTCATAGATCTCTCTCTCCCATAGAGATCTCTCTATGATATACAGGACTTCTGTTACCCTGCACTAGACTCTCCAGACCAAAAAGAAATAAATTTTATTTTAAATAATAAGTGCTGTACAGAAAAAACTAAGTAATGTGACTAGTGAAGGAGCCATCTGTACTCAAGGAAAAGTGATTCTGTGATTGAGAACTTAACTGAGTAATTATTTAAATGCCAGCAATCATAAATGAAAACAGGCAGGTGCTTCATTCCACAATGAAATAAGATGACTTTTACCATGGTAGAAAAAATTTTACAGTGCAATGACACAACTGTGTCACACTCTGAATTAATGAACTGTTGCTAATAATATTTAGTCCACTTCTACTCCCCTGATCAGTTGTCCCACAGGAATGACACAGAAAAATCAAAACTGATAAAGATAAATTAAAGCAACACATGCTATGACATTGCTGCAAACTTGTCAAAGAAAGAGGGATGAGAAAAATACATTCTTTTTCTTTCCGTCATCCCTGATTTGAGGGTTGCTGGCATCAAAAACCTTTGTTAATTTGTCTGCTTTCAGAAGAGAAATAGCAAAGACTGAGCATCTGAATTCCTTCTGTCCCAAATTGAAGTTGGAAATGTTTCTTTTGACTGGAGTCTTGCCAAGTCTCAGGAAGTGTCCATCCTGATTTGGAAGCGGTTTTCATCCTCCTTCATACAACTGATTTAGACATCTTGCAGAGTACCTAATTGTAATAGGATTCCTTTTTAAAAAATGGAACTAATCTATTTCTAATACAAGGATTGATGAGTTTATAGCATATTTTAATTGTCCATCTTCAATGTAACATCTTAAATGCCTGAAGTGGTGTAACTATGAATTTTTATGCTTAAGAAAAATCAGAGACTTCTTTTTTTTAAGCTAGAATACAGGACACGTTTGAGGGGGATACTGCAAAGCTGTCCTTTCCCTTGTACTCTGTGCAATGAATACAGAACAAGTGATCATGATATCTGCAGTTCGTAAAGATGATGTGCACTGTGAGGAGCAGATCAAGGGCAGAAGAGAAGAGAAGGGGCAGTTCCAGCCCTACTGAAAAGCTGAGCAGCAGCATCAAGGATGTAGAACAGTGCATTCTCCCCCGAACCCGAAGTGTATTTGTGGCCTTGCAATTTTGAACATAACAGATTCTAGTCTTTGGATTTATGAATGAATGTTCTCAGTTTACACTTAGCACCTCTGAACATAATTTATTTACAATGTCTTTGCGCCCAAACTACAAACTGTGCTTATTACAAGGTTCATTTTTAATGGATGGCACACGAACCAGTCTTGGGATTTATCTCATCCCCATGAAACCTAGGTAAAAACATTCACATTAAAACAAAAAAGCCAAGAACTCAGAAATGTTTATATGGCCAATGTCAAACTTTCCCAGCGTTGCATTTTTAAGATACTTGATTGATCACAAGAAGCAAAAGCCAGGAGGCAAACTCACTAAGCTGTAGAAATCCAAACCTATTCAGAATGCATAACCATCCCTTTCTACTCATTCTGACTATCACCACCAGGATGTATTCATTCACATTAATAAATGGAACCAAAACTTTCTCCATCATCAAGATTTGTTGTGCTTCATGGAAGGAATGAGGAGGAAAGATTAATCATTGTTTACTGCTGCTTCTGCTATTGAACAGATAAAAGACAATTTTAGTTGTCAGTACTGTCATACCTTAGGACATTTATTTACTTTATCATTAAACTTCTATAGCACAGTTATTACCATTTCATTTACAAGTCTTAGTCATCTCCTGGGACTATCCTGTGGTACCACGAGACATTGAACAAAAACCTTTGTGCTGTGAAGCACTTCCTGTCAATGAAAAAGATGAGGTAAGAGAAAAAGACTCGGCAAATGGGGGCTCCTGTGAGATAATGTTCCTACAGGGGGCAGTTACGTTTTTTTGCTTTATAATTCTGTAGTGCGATTCCTTCACTTGTTCTATCTCTTCTGAGCTGCTCTTGATCTTAGAGTCTCTTTAGTAATCAGTTCTCTATGCAATTTTTTTTTGTAGCTGTTTCCTTACTTGGCCATTCCTGAGAATGTAAATGTTATTAAATTTGGGGAATTTTAGAATACCAGCAAGTTAGCTTTAAATTGTTTAAAACACAGACAAATGTGTAGTTTATACCTTTGAGGATAACCTCTAAAATATAGAATACATTAAAAATAATAATCCTACCTACATATGTCAAATTAGTATTGTGCATAAGACCATTACAAATGACACTGTATTGATATTTGAGATAGGCTTGAGGAACACTCTTGACCTTTGTAGCCTATCTGACATCTTCACGCAGGTCTTAAGCTGCAGCTTATACCCACCCACCTTTACAATGACTCTATTAGAAGTTCCCTTAAAAGCTGTTTTCTGATCTCCAGATAAGGGGGGGGGGTGGGGTGTGGAGGTGTGGCTACAAACAAAATAGGGATTTTGCTATGTGGTTTTAATGTGCATCAGTTAGTACACTCAAATTATGGATCACCGTTTGAAAGTTAAAAGACTGTGGTGAATTGTACTAAAATAGACCTAAACAAACTCCCAAACTACCAGCCACACACCACCTAGATTTTCATTCATCACCATACCTTATACACAGCCTTCTTTTCTAGAAGAAAAAGACGTCTAAGTAAAATACACAAAAGGAACCTTCTGTGGTGACATCTCCATAGAGCTCAAAAGCAGAAGTGCATTTCTGAATCCTAAAGCCTATGATGGACAAAACTGCCTTGGAGGCTGGGCAGCTCTGAATGAGTGAGCCCCTCTCTCCCAGATGGGTTGGTGTGAGCAGCACCACCAGCTTCAGCCACACACAACCCTGTTGCTCAGTGTTATGGAAGCCACACACATAAAGATGCATCCTCCATAGCACGACATTACTTCTTTCCCTGGTTACCAAAACAGTTGGTGAGAAGCAATGGCTCACAATTAGTGTCTCACCTCAGCACAGAACAGGTTGCTGAGGACATGTAGGGACATACTAAGCCAGCAAAATGAAATTACTATCCTGTGGCAGAAGTCGGGCTTCTCGGAGAAAAAAGCGTGTGATCAAAGCATCAAGATGATTACCACCAAATGAATAACACCAGGCTAGAAACAATTCTGAATTGTTCTGACAAAAAAGTATTTAATTAAGCAAGGTAATTCCCATGGCATGGCAGAGATAAGGTAGTACACAAAAAGAAACTTTATTTAGTGCAAGTGTAAGTCAAGTCTTGCATTTATAAACTAGATAATTGAAGAGTTTGTGGTTTTGAGGATGAGCACAGAAAAAAAAATGTCCTGTGGTTTGCCGGTTACTATGAAGATCTAGTCACAAAATTGCTATGTTAAATTTGCTTCCTCTGGCCTGGCTAAATAATCAGTTGGATTCAGGATGATACCAACACCTTGCTTCCGAGATTGAGAGTACTTCTCTGGTTTGGTCCAGAAGACAACCTCTGAGGCTTAGTCTTAATAGGTTGATATTCAGAACTCATTTTAGGAAACCAAATCTTCCCTGTGCAGGTTAGCAGGAACTAAAATTAAGCATTTTTAAAATTCAATATTAAAAACTTTTAAATCAGTTTTCACTCTAAATTGGAGCTACAATGAAAGTGGTGAAATGCCTTCATTTGATAAGTTGGTACAAGCAGGGGAGTTTGGGCTCATTTGCACAGAGGATGCCTCCGCACTGGGAGGAACGCTTCTGCAAACAGTGTTCTCTGAAACTGAGGCAAAAAATTTAAACATCAAGGAGCAAAATGCGACATGAAACATTCTGTCAAAGGGTCTGGACTCATCAAGATGAAAAAGGCTGGGTGAACTTCAGATGCTGAAGGTTTCCTTAGCCTGGCAGCATTCTATTGCAGGCTGGTACCTAGTCTGACTATCTGCATCAGATCTGTTCAAGAAATAAGAGACTGAGCAGTACAGAATGGACTTAATGGATGTCAGAGGGTCTCTGATATTCCAAGAAATCTTAACCCTGTTGATGAAGCATGATTTTGCAGAAGTTTTTGTGATCTAAACTAAAGTTTCAGAAAATGATTTTAGATACATAGATGAGAAAATGTAGCAATGGGAAGAAAAAGTGGAAGTACAGCACCTAGGGTGAAAACCAAAACCCACTCCCTGCTAATTTTGCAAGGCTGGAAAATATGCCAAAAGCAAATGGAATAGGGTAATGACAGTGAATTTTTGTCAATTCGTGAAAATGAACTGAAGCTTTTGCGGTGCTCACAGCCATGTCTGCAGTGCAAAGAACGCTGCCAGTCATCCTCCTGGGGCTGTCAGCACAGGAACCAATGCTTACTGGAGCTGATGGCAGAATTGAGACATTCCACATCCAGAGAAAGAGTTAAAATCATAGCAGACAGACAGCAGGTACAACAGATACCTGCACACTTATAATCAAATGCAAAAGAACGCATGTCTATCACCTACTGCTTAGCAGCCTTGGCATGTTAGGTACTTGGCTTTCAAGCATCAGCTGGCTGAGAATGTCAGAAAGCACTCTACCTGACAAGCCATCTCTCCTTAGAAATCTGGTCTGTGAAGATCTCCTTATGATAAGGAATATGACAGCTCTGAGTGAACCTGGGAAAAGATCAAAGTCAAGAGAACCCACGCCATTCCTTCCTGGGGGCACAAAAGGATAGAGGGCTAGGGACGAAATGAGATAGTCTGGCTAGCAAGTACATGGGCTGGACCAGCATTACCATGCCACTGGACTGCACAGATGCACAACGCAGGACAATGACTGGGTTCAGAAATATCACTGTACTTCTTCCTCAGAGACTATCCTTTACAGGCTATGCTGATACTGCACTGAAACAGATGAATTTTTAGCCAAAACAAGATGAAGTTTGGAGAAAACCCAAGGAAGATTAGAGTTCTCAGAATAAGAAACATTTCATCTAGGAGGAATTCTACAGCAACAAAGTGGAGCCAACCCTTTATTTTATCACAATCAGGAGGACTAAAGCTTGCTATTTTTTCCCTGTACTGCACAGCTGGGACTGCTGCTTCAGAAAACTTTGGATATCTGAGCTGGACTCAGTCAGTGTTGAGAGGGAAGAGTATGGCATTGGTGCAATATCAATGAGACAAAACACCAAGAAAGAACCAAAGCAGGACATGGAGGAAGTTTTGTGTCAGATCAATGCAAGAATTACCACTTACTGGTCACCAGCACAATAATGATGTCCATAAACCTCCTGTTTCTTTAAAATATTTCAGTATGTCCAAGGAAGTGCCAGATATGCAAATCCCTCTTTGTAAGCACAGACAAAAGTTTAAATCAATTAACATTTTAGTGACTAAATTTTCACTTCATTTCTAAATAGTAACAGCTGTGAGAAGTAATGATGTTAGTGCACATTCATCCTCATTTTAGCTCTCTTGACTCCTGTGATTAGTAAGGAAGAGGTATTTGCCTATTAAGATCAGCTAAATATATGTAAGGATGCTTGTTTCATAACAGTTTAAAACGTGAAGAGAAACTGACTTTCATCTGCAGATGGGGCATACACTGATACACTAGGCAAGCTCTAATTATCCACTTAGAACCATAATTACAGGGAGTGTCTCAAGCTGCCAGTCACTTGCCTTCAGCATTCTTAGAAGTGAACTCTTTACATTCCCTGTATCCAGCCACACTTGATATAAGCTACACCTGCAAAGTTTTCCTCATTAGCACCAGTCTGGAAACAGCACATCAAAAAAGCTGGATGGGCTTGAGAGGAAGTCCTCAATTTGACCAAAAGGCCTTCAGTAAAGTCTATTAAGAACTCCTCATCTACTGCAGATCAGTAGATACCTTCAATAGCAGAACTGGCTCCACTACAATACTTGGCCTTGGCTGCTGAAGGTATTTTGAAGATAAATCAGCAATTTCAAGAGGTGAGAAGGGAGCCGTTTCATACAGAAGCATCCCTATAGATGCTCTGCTCTACAGCTTGCAAACCATAAGCAGGTATCCACTGCAGTGGATATCTCTCTCCTTCTTCTATGCATCCCATTAATCAGCTTCACTCAAGGTATGAAACCTAAACCAAATGAAAGTGGGCAGTTATTTAATGTTCTTCTTTACCATGGAGTAAGCTAAAATACAAAGGAGCATACCTTAGCAATGAGGGCAAGACACAAAGTGTCTAGTCTGTCCTCATTTGCATAGGTGATCTTGCAGTGACTTAAACAAAGCCAGGACTTCTCTTGAAAATCATCAGTAAAGCTGAGAAGCAATGTTTTTCTTCCCTTTCTTTGTCTTCAGAAATGTGAAGTCTATTCAGTACAAGATTTTCAAAAAGTGTGGAATTTCTCACTTAGGATTCAAATAAATTCAAACTCAAGACCAAACCCTAGTGGTAATGGTTGAAGTGAACAATGATGCACACTATTTGAATACTGAAAGCAAAATTCACCTTGTTCAGAACGACAGATCAAGGATGCAAATTAAGAACTGTGAATATAGGTTTAGGGTGAGCCTGTCCAGAGAAGAATATGATTTACTCAAAGTTTGGTTTTTATATTCTTCATGTGCTATCAGTGTCTGTAGAACTCATTAGAGAATATATATTTTGTGAATGGAGGACCTCAGGCTTACCCCTGGAAAATACACTTATTTATAACAAGTTTTTACAGCCACTGGTTCTATAAAAACAGAACTTCTCATTGATTTTTACTGGGAGTTCCACTTAAAACCAACAATAAGATATAGGTTGATGATGTGTATTTCAAGACATCTTTTCTCATTTGCTATTCCTTAATCTAATCATAAGGGTAAAAAGTTGTGGGGTTTTTGTTTGTTTGTTTGTTTTTTCATAGTGGGACAGTAATCCAATAGCAAGTACTCCCTATCCATCAGAGCTCTCAAAGTAGTGCTCAAACAACACTAAAGTTTTCAGGATCTAAACACAGCCTGTGTAGCTGTAAACTTTCCTGAATCAAGCACTGAGCATTATATAGCATCATATTATTTTCCCTGTTCTGAAAGGCATACCCCCTTTTGACACAAAACTCACCTTTTTTTTTCTATGTAGGATGCAGTTTCTTTCATTACTTGGGGGATTACTTCACCTTTATTTTTGTTTATACAGTTAGGAAAAAAAAAGTAACAGCTGTTAAATGGCATTTACAAAGAATCAAACCCAAAACAGAACAGTCTTGGCAAAGACTGAGGACTGAAAAATATTGGAGACGGTACATTAAATTTCAGAAATTAAGAAGCTTGCACCAGACACAATTCTCCACAACTCTAACAACTGCTGAATGAGCCATTGAAATAGGTGAGGTAAGAACATTCCTAAATGCTTTCTTCTCACTAGAAAAGCTGTGTAACTGCAACAGTGCTGAGTAATAAATAAGTGCTATATACTGTACAGCAAGAGAGCCAAGGCCAGAGCAGCAGAATGGTGTTCCACACTAACTTTGCTGCCACCTGAGAGTGGTTTTGCTCTGGTTTTGTTACCGTGACTTGGCACACCCCAGCAGAGCTGCATTTGACCGTGGTGGTGGCTCTGATGGGATTTGGATGGATGCTGCTGGTCTAACAGGGTTTCAAGGTACTTTAGAAGCAGGCAAGGAAGGAGTTTGCAGCAAATGCTTCAGATCAAGGGATGCTGCAAGCTGAGGAGCCTTTTATCATGCAGATTTTTCTTTGTCATTTGCCTCTTTTTAAACCACAATCTATGTATAATTAAAAGGATATTGTACTATTTATTCAGAAGGCAAAGAAATGGAGCAAGATTATTAACCCTTTGAATGATTCCCATGAAATGAGATTTCTCTTTCATGAGTGAACAGTTGAGGCAAAAAATCAAACTTAGCATTTTCTTGATCTAGACAGCACAAAAAAAATCAGCAATTATCGTCCTTATTAAAAACAAAAACAAACACCAAAAAACCAAAAATGAAACAAACCTTTGGCAGTTAAAAAAGTGTAATAAAAGAGATGGTCTTTATCTGCTGAGGATTCTGCTAAATTTTTATAGTAACCAACCATAAAAGACCAACCTCAGATTTTGAAGTAGAACAATATATATTTGTATAAAAATTCATATTTGCTATTTAAAAGGTGACCAGCTTTACTGATAAACTCTAAAGAACCAGCACGAACCAGCACAGAGATGTGTGACTGTATCACAAGAAGCTACAAATGCTGCAGCTCATCTGCAGAACATGCAAGATGTTAATGCAATGTGCAAACATGGCCTTAACCTAGTGCTACTAGCTGAGGTTGCATCTGTGTGGTGGGTTGACCCTGTCTGGATGGCAGGTGCCCATCAAAGCTCCTCTACCACTTCCCCTCCTGAACTGGACAGGGAGGAGAAAGTACAACAAAAGGCTCATGGGTGAGATAAGGGCAGGGAGAGAGCACTCACCAGTTTATCACCATGGACAAAACAAATTTGACTCGGGGAAAATGAATTTAATTTATTGCCATTCAAATCAGAGTAAGAGAATAATAAAAACAAGCCTTCAAGAACCATCCTGCCACTCCTCCCTTCTTCCCAGGCTCAACTTCACTCCTGATTTTCTCTACTTCATTCTGCTCATGAGCGCAGGGGGAGAGGGGCTATGGTAAGTTACAGCATCCCATGTTCTTTCTGCTGCCCCTTCCTCCGCAGGGGAGGAACTCCCACACTCATGCTGGAGCACAGGGTCCCTCCCACAGAAGACAGTCCTCTACAAACTTCTCCAACATAAGTCCTCACAAGCTGCAGTTTTTCACAAACTGAGTCCCTTCCACAAGGTCACAAGTCCTTCTAACAAACCTGATCCAGTGTGTGCTCTTCTCCCCACAGGTCCTGCCAGGAACCAGCTCCAGCGTGGGCTGCCCTTGGCCAGCAGTGGGTCCATTTTGGAGCTGGCTTGCATTGGCTCCATCAGATATAAGGGAAGCCTCTGATAGCATCTCAAGCGAAGCCACCCGTGCAGCACCCCCACTACCAAATAAACTCAATACAAACTCAGAGGAGAATGATTCTTAATTCTTTTCCAAGTACTGTGATTTCTTCTGTTTAGACTTCCTTATTACTTTAATACTATAAACCGATAGTAACCGGAATATATTTGATACAACTTCTGTAACATGGAAGCAGGAATCCAGTATTATATTTTGTTTTCATAGTATAAATAATAACTACTTTAAAATTAATGTTTTAAAATAAATGTATAAATCATCACTGGAGGGGCAGGGAAATTGTCAGTTTCCCCCCTTCTCATATTTGTTTTCCCTATGCCTAGGAAGGGAGTTAGAAGATATATGTGCACTGATTAATTTTGCATCTCCAAGCTTTGGAGGTTGGTCACCCAGCTTCACATACGGGGTGCTGGGAGTATTCCTCCAACGGGAAGACTCGGAGCAGGATCATGACTTAGGTACTGAATCACCCCATGGTTTTGCTTCTTTTACTCAAACTGATTGTGGGATGTATTTCACTCTCTTTGATTATTCAGCCATCAAACATTTTGATCTCATTCAGCACACCATGGACACAATGCTGAGCCACCAGTGCCATTTCTTCCAGTGACAGTTTCAGTGGCCACCCTGTCCTACTCTTCCTCTTTTCTATTTTCAACATCCTATTTCTTCCCAAGCTCTAATGTCTGTGTGTCTGTATGTTACGCAGAGTCTCCTAGACTGTATGTTTTTTTCTTCTACCAAGCATATTTTGTGTGCCAGTTCCCCTAATCCTGTAGAAAACAATGTAACTTGATATGTGATTGTAATAAACTTGTTAATCCATCTCCCAGTTCTTGTTCTACTATTTCCAATACCTGGACCAACCCACTGTTTGAAAAGGAACCTGTTCCCTCAGCTGGAGCACTAATGAAGTTGATCTGCTATAGATTTATATCTTGTGTTCTACCTCCTTCCTCATCACAGTGATACAAGATAATTTCCTTATGTTATCTATAACCTCACATTCCTTATAGAGTATTTCCATCACCTTCCCTCACCTCTTTAACTCATATTACCTCAGAATGTAAAGGAGTAGATCATAACTAATCATCACCTAAACACTATCTGATGCACCAGCAGATCAAAGACAACAGAAAACTGAATTCCTGCTATGGCTTCTCTCCTTCCAGACAGTTTTAAAAGCTTCTAGTATTTCTAAGAGCTCCACTCCTCTGTCATATTTGGCTGACAAGTCCATAGCTCTTATGTCAACATTATTAAAGATCAATCCATTGAACAATTTTTTCCTGCTCTTTTTCAACAACGTATCTGTATCAGAATCTCAAGCGTATAAAATTCACTACTGGTCTATGCGTGGGTTAATACTACTTCGTGGACACTGCTGTATCTACATTTAACAGGATCTGTTTAAGAAAGGGGAATTGTCCTTGATGTAAAGAGACATCACAAAATCATGTTTCTAACATGACAGCTTTAGACGTTTGGCCAAATAAATTCTACAACGTATGCAATGCCCTTGCAGGAAGAAAAAGACTACAGCAAGGAACAAGTTTAATTCAGATAATCCTAAAGTATAATACTTTATCCATTAGTAATTCCCATCATTTGCTGCTGCTTGCATGTATGATCTTTAGATTAAATGATACAATTTCTTGTCCGTACACACTGGCAAGACAGCACTAATTTCAATATGAAACAATACTCGACTTGCTGGAGTAATCATTCTCTGCAGAACCATAACAAGGTGATAATGGCCAGAAGAAAGATTTATGACGACTTATAAGACCAAGTCTAACCTCAATCTTCCCCATTAACACGGCCATCTTACGAGAGCTAAACTAGAGGCCATAAGCACTTCATGAATAAAATGCATTAATTAGAGAAGGCCATACTTCGAAATGCTACCAGGAACAAGTTTATGACCTAGTCCTCAAAGCAGCATCCTTTTCTTACCCACAGTGACAACTGGGTATATCCATAAAATATCTCTCCCAGCAGCAAAATCCTCTCAGTCCCTTTTAGGATATGCATCCCATCACTCCTAGTCTCTCCTGCTCCTTCCGGCTTCAACAATCTTGCAGCAGCTTCATGCGTGCTGGTCGCACTGTAGGATGGAGGATCAGGGTTGGTGTTACAATCAAGGAGATGTGCAGTGCTCTCAGACCAGCTCTTAGACCTGGCTTGTCCTCCCCTTACCCCTGCCGTCCACCTAGACCCTGGAGAGGAAAAATTAACAAGTAACTTTTGTTTCGGTACCACGAGCTTGGTACCAGGCCCTGCAAAATTTGGCCACAGCAAAGGAAACAGAGACACACACAAACACAGAACGTGTGAACACCCTACTCTGCTCTGAAAGACAGCTTCTGTATGTTCGCCTCAGATCAGTGTTGTGCTGCAACAACATAGAACAAAACAGGCAGTGACTGTGTAGCCTCATTAATAAATTAGCCTTGCTAATAAACTGCACAAGGAAGGAAGTTATAGGGGCTCTTTGCACAGCATGCAAAGTTGAAATCCCCAGTGAAATGGCATCCTCTCTAAGAGACTAAACAAAAAAAGGGGCTGGGAGTTGAGGACAGTACCAAGGTCAACATTCAGAATATCAGTGAGGAAAAGCCTCCAGCAAATCAAGGTAAGGGGGAAAAAACTCCACGTTTACGTTAGCCTTTCTAATAAGGGAGTTACAACACACTCCTTGTATGTCTAGTAATTTTGTTTCTTGTATTCAGATCAGTACTGTAAATGTTTAGGGCAACTTTTATTAAAATTGTGGAAAGCCTTATTCATTTAAATGGGAACATTGTCAAGATTTTAATTTGCTTGGAAGCTGTTACATCTTTATTATTGACAATTTAAGCTCATGGAACCCATTCTCAGTCTCTCTGAAGTTGCACTGATTGTTTTTGCCTTCTTATAGCTGCTCACTCCAGAGGCACCAAATAGCAACCCAGCAGATTTCTATAAATGTTTTCTAATTATTATCGTTACCCATAAATGTGTTTCCCATTTCAGTGTATAAATAGAAAACTGATTATTTACAGCACTTGTTCCTGCTGAGCACTAGTTTATCTGTCAGAGAGGTGAGACAAATAACTGAGTTATAATTTGTAATAATAAAACCTACACATCATTTTTCTTTTTCTAGTAACCCCTCCCCGCCCCCCCAAACATAGAGGTTCTGTACTTCTGCCATTTTCTGCAGGATCCCTGTTTCTCTTGAAGGAAAGGTTCCATTTCCAGTACAATGAATAAGGTCCTCAATATAAATGGGATTTTAAAATAGAGTAGGATATTGCACTGAAAGTGACATGCAAAGGACTGTTCTGTTTTGCAACACTGGGATGATTATTTTCATAGCATTTCACAGTGTGGGACACAGTCTTCAGTGTACTGGACCTAAGGTGGCAGAAAGTAATAGGGACATTATTTCAGCTAATGTAAATCTGACTAGCTCAGAGGTCAATGAAGTTACACCTCTATCCTCTCTTTGTGAATCTTGTCAAGTAATTCACACTTTTCTTGCCTTGTTCAGGGTGGTGAGATGAGCAGCTGTGCTTTGTGATGGACAATGCAAACTGACACTGGAGACCAGGAACTACTACGGGCAATTTGAAATGAGAGAACTCTTACTTTTTGTGCTTCAGAGATGAGCATAACAGAGCATTTCAGTGCACAGTAGTCTTCTGTAACTGATTCCCAGATCTGAATCTTATTTCAGCAATATGCCAGGTTCCAGGGGGGCTCTGTTCTGATAAACACAGGAGCCAGGGAGAATGAATACTCCTCATGATAGGATATATGAACAGCTACTGCAACATGTCCAAGACTGCACCGAGGAAGAGATCTGCAGCAAAAATGGCTGACAAAAAGCTCTTTTGGGGGCTTTTTTGGAGCTGGGCAAAACCCTTTGCCTGTGCTGGGGGCTGCCAGTTGGTGGGCGGGCTGCTGAGATAGCCTGAGAAGAGTCAGAGTCACCCACTCTTGATGAGGCCACCATGCTGTAAGAAGCCTCAGGGAACCAGAGAGTAAGCAATCAGTGCTTGTGAGTGCCCCAGTGAGTGATGCAGCTTGTAGAGCCAGGTGCTGAGCCCTCTGCCAGTGTACAAGGTAAGTTCAATCCCACTAAGTGGTCAGAAGTCAAGGGCGCTCATCCCAACTGACCCTCGAATTGCTAGGTGTCAGTTGCTGCAGAGATGCAGCCACGGTCTCTACCCAGCCAAAGGCTTTTGTTAAAAGAGCTGTGGGCACTCAGACAGAGGCCCCACGTGAACCTGTGGGCATTCAGGACAGTGTAGGACTCTTCTCTGTAAGTCTCTGATCCCTACAAGTTGGGACACTATAGAATCATAGAATGTATTGCGTTGGAAGGGACCTCTAAAGGTCATCTAGTCCAAGCCCCCTGCAATAAGCAGGGACATCTCCAGCTAGGTCAGGCTGCTCAGAGCTTCATCAAGCCTGGCCTTGAATGTCTCCAGGGATTATACCTGAGGAAGTATCACTGTACAATTGTCCTGTTCTAATTCTGCTCCCTGCTATCATCTGCTATTGCCCTCTCTTGGAAACACCAACATGAGGCTCAACAAACCTTTCAATTAGCTTCTTATGATTGTCATTCTCCTCACTACCTGCACATAAGAAGCTTGATGTAGCAAGTTAGAGAAGGACATAATAAACACTAAATGTGCAAACTATCCCACTCACTTTGTGCTACGTGTTTTTAAGTACCTCTCAAATGTGAGCATGGATTTCCAGTACATTATAACTGAAAAATTAACTATGGACAAAACCTTCTCAGGACGGTTCTAACCGATATCCCCATGAAGATGAACATTAGTTCCAATTGTCTTATTTTATACTTCTAGGAAAAATAGCATGGTTTTCACCATGAGCTCAAACCTTTAAGGATGCAATCTGGCAACCAGACATTACAGGCTGGAGATCAGAAATGTTATGGAAAGACTGTCACACAGCAAACTGGGCAAATCTGCTCTGTACATACAGGCATAAAGAATTAGATAAGGAAGACAGACAACCTTTTTTGGTCCCCCACACTTCGTTCTAAAGACATTCTATAAGCCAACTTTGGATGATTTAACTGCCTTTGCTACAGTTGTTTATTATTGTTTGAATTAGCATAGTTTCAGTGGAAACTTCACAACAACTTGGTACAAGATTCAAGTTCTAACTGCAAAGACCAAATTATTCAGTCCTCGCAGGATATCAGTGGAATGTTTTCCACTTCACATCTGTGCCTAACATAAAGTACATACTTTATGTTAGGCACAGATACTTAAATACTTAAATCCGAGACAAGTAAATGTAAATAAAGATGGTTAGAGAAATTAAGTTCAAGTCAGCTTGGTGTGCGCTTGCTTTTTCCTTCCCACAAGACACTGAGGGGTTAAAGAGAATAAATATTGTCATTTTAAATTCAAATTTGGGGTCCTGAGTGGATGAGGAGTAACATAAGAAAGGTTTTGAACTAACCTGATAATAAGCCCTTCAGCTCACTCATAAACCAAACCACATTCAGTACAGATTATGTTTCAAAGAATGATACACCGAGCTCTCACAGACCTTCCATGTTTTGTAAATGCTCAGTTGCCTTATGTCTTTTTGAAAATCTGACTCCACAAGATTAAAGATGTCTTTGTGAGTTAACAGATTCCTCCAAGATGAGGAACTGGTCCCAGACACTCATTCATCAGTGTCTAGATGGAAACTTCCTTCAGCTTCATTTTGCTGTCCTAACAAAACAAAACAAGGGTTTCCCTCCCACCCAGAAGTGTTATTATTTTGAACCAACAATTAGTCACTTTTTTTTGTTCTAGTTTTTAATTACAGCTCTGGAAAGCAAATGTATTAACCCATATAAACTGGAAAAAAAAGTGAAATGAGGAAATGTTACTAGAGGGAGCATTGCCCGTTGCTTTTAGGGAGGCATGTTCAAAAGGGTATGGCTTTACCACCTTCCACAGCAAGAAGTCATTGGGATACCATTATCAAACACCTTAGCAATTACACCACTTATAAGAGCTATGGATAAATCCTATTCACCAACTGTTCATCACCCCAGAAGTACTGAATCTGATGAAACCTCGGGCCTAAAGAAAAAGACTCCACAAAGAAACCGTCCTGTAACAACAATAGCTTTGTCTCAGCAGTATCTCTGACAGTACAATTTTACTGACCGTGGAAGGAAAGTTGGTAGTCAACTGTGACTTGCAACCATTCTGTTTTGTAACTAGGAAATCTTCCCTACTCCAAGATCCTGTTTTGATTTTGTTTCAGAAAGACCCTATTAATTATATGATTGTGTGGCAGTCAAAAGGTAACTGCAAACCGCTGCAGACCAGTGCAGGATTGCTGTCTCTGCCAGAATCACATCGAGCGTGTGACTACGTTAGGGTTCAACACCAGTCAGTGAGGAAGAGTGTTATCTTCATCTCAAAGACCACCAGAGGGCTGCCAAAGACCACCAAGAAAGCAAAGAGAGCATGCAAAGAGGGAGTCATGAATATTTAGATAAGTTCTCGGAAGTCCTATGTATATTTAGATTAGTTTCCAGAGATGTGATGAATATGTATGTATTTGTTCTATAAGAATCAAATGCCTCAGGCTATTGGCAGCGCACTTGTGAGGGAAGATCCCAGTGCGACCCAGGTGCTGCAATGAGGAATACCTGCTTAATAGTCTCTTGGACTATTGAGTTTGATTTCTTCATTTCACTGTAATGAAATACATATCACACATATTCCCATAAGCCTATGCAAAATAAAATCAGAGTCTCCCTGTAGTTGTCTTCAGACAAAGGGAAAAGCCTCACCCAGAAGATGACTTCAAGCCTGCCTCTTTGTTAGACAGGTGGGAGGTCACTGCCATTGTGTTGTTACAGTCCATAGAGAACATAAAAGGAGAGGAAATTAGCAAAAGCAATTAATTCAGCAAGATGAAAATTGATGATTTTATTTTGGTTCAGATTTTAGAAGCTGCCAACACACAACATTCCCCCTCCTCTGTTAACTTTACTTTTCCTCACAAATGTATGATGTTCTCACTGATAGAAAATGATCCCCCTCTGAGGGGGGTTACTGTGCAGGCAACCCAGCCTTTGTTTGCCTACCTGTGGCCCTATCTACGCAGAGAGGACTCATGAGAAGCTGTGTAGATAGCTCAGCCTTGAGTTGTCCACAAGCCCCAGGACAAAGAGGTGGTGAAATGCTGCACCACATAAAGAACCAAAGCCTGAGCTAAGCCTTGAAATTCCTCAACAAATGGTATGTCCCGAGTCCCAATTCAAACCACTATTCGATTGGGCTTCCTGAGAAAGTAAGATAAGAAGAGCCTGGAGCACTTCAGTGGTGGCTTCAGCCACAACTTTTGTGTATCCAAAGGGCATAATCCAATCAGGCATAGTTTTGCCACAACCACCTGGAGGATTTCAGCCACAAACTTGTATTCAAACTGTATAATCAGTCACATAAACCTGGGGATAAAAGTGATAAGGTTTATCTTAAGATTTGGGGAGCTGCCTCTTCAGTGCTCACCTGTATGGAGACCCCTCCCCTGGTCAGGACATTGGCCAAGGTGACTCTAGTAATGCAGTAGTGCATTCCACCACTGTATCCATAAACACCTGCATTAGTGGCATATTAGACCTCAAATAGGTGGATTGCTTGGGCCTTGCAGTTAAACCTGTGAGTTCAAACAAATCATTTGCTTAAACCTTGCAATCCAGTCTTTTTTTTTGCCACAGCAAACACAGCCAAAATGAATTCCTTTATTTCTCATTCAGAAATTGCAGAGGACTGACTTATTTCTAACTTTCAAGGGCAGATTCCACACTGTCTCTTCTGCAAGGGGGATTCCGGACAAGTGTGGGCAAACAGAAGGAATGACTATCCCAATGTACGTTGATTTCAAACACCTCGAGTGCTGTGAACTGCACCCACACGCAGAGTGTGTCTGTCCAGCAGCAGCTCCATCACCAGTGCTGGTACTTTCTGGCCCAAATATGATAGTAATGCCTTGCTTGGTGCTTCTCCACTCACAGATCTTCCACAGAAAAGCTCTTTATGAAGTAGCCACCCTCTTTACACTTAGGGAAAGCTAAAGAATGGAGCAAGGGCATGATCTGCTGACTGTAAAGCAGCTGGAAAACAACAGAGCCAGGAAGTGTGGCCACCACACCTTCATGACATGCAGCCCAGCAAAAGACACTGTTTACTGTTCAGACAGACACAGAAATAAAATATGACTAGCAGATGGTAAGAGTGGCACAAAACATACTGTCTGCCTGCATAAGCCTGCAATAAGCTTGACAGAGCTTCTTGAGCAGCCAGGCTGGGCTGGAGGCAAGTGACAAGTGTTCCTGCAAACAGTCCTGGTTTTACTAATGCAGTGGCAGCATAAAACATTGTCCTTTTAAATCACCCAGCGAGGCCCACCTAAAAGATATTCTCTGAATTAGGGAAGTGAGTTAGTCATGTTTCAAGTGTTAGGATGAACTCTAAAGAGGTATCATAAAAGTTAATGTCACAGTAGCTCTTACACAATAGATATTGATTGTACTAATTTCAGGCCTTCCAGAGACTAATGCTTAACATTTATCTAGGGGAAAATTATATTTCATATCTCATTTGCAGCTGAATCATTAGAACCAGAAAAGTAGACTGGTGGTGGGCAAAGATCAACAAACATCCATGTATCAGACAGCCTAAATTGTCTTTGCTGAATGTGAACAACATTCTTCAGCTCTTTTGAGAGGGATGCCACAGAAAGATGACAGAAATGACTGTAAGTGGGAATCTAGATGGTTTTGTGCGTTTTTTGTTGCTTTGTTGTTTTGCATTTTTTATCCAAAATTGAATCGTGCAAGTATTACTTCCATTCCTTGTGTGGAGTAAAGAATTTTTTATACGACACAGTGCTGTAATTTATGTGAACAGCTGTCAGGGCATTGGCGGAATTCATTTCATAAAACTCTCATCATATGTAAGCAACAAAACAGCAATATATAAAGACTCAAGCATCCATTTTAGCTTCATGCAGCCATTTTTGAGCCTGAAGCTTTGTTTTAGCTTTGCTATCCACCATCTAAATATCTCCAAAACACTTTGGTACTGCCAGCATCCACCAGTAACAGATTAGCTCAGGGCTCTGTCACATATGGGCAAATTTCTGTATTAAGTATTAAGGCTTTCAAAGAGAATGAGAAACTTAACTGATAATAAGCAAAGTATTTTCAGACTTTCTGCCCAGTGGATCTGCACATAATGGAAGGTTGCAGGGTACAAAAAATCTCATGACTTACTATTGCAGGCTGACTGCAAATTGTTGGGTAGCCATTGGTGGAGGTGGCCGTGGTGGAGGAACCTTAACCACAGGTGGCAGTTTTCCCTTCTGTTTCCTCTGAAGGTTTTCATCATGACTGCAAAAAAAAAAATCACGAAATCATTGATTTTCTATGCACCACGGCTGACAGACTATATATATAGGAACAGCTACCTGTGTTTCTCATGATGCTGATCTCCTGATGATTGTGTATATGCTGTAAGTCTTACAGAACTTGCATTTAACTTAACCATCAGAGAAATTTTTAAGTAGTATTTGTGGTAGAATAGTTAAGCAAGACATAGAAGAGCTCTTCTGCTTCAGTCAGTAAAGCATAGTAATAAATGTGTCCAAAAACCAGGAATGCACTATAATTTAACAGCAAAATTCAAACCTATCTGCTACTCAAAATATAACTTCCCTCCCTTTGGCAACCATGCAATCTAATTTATAGCCTCAGAGCTGTAAGGTATTTTTTGTTATTTCATATTTACACAAAAAGTGTGTAAAAATCCACCAGGCATCAATAAGAGTCATAATCAAAGCTTCCAGTTACTTTCGTTCAGCAGTGACATAAAATCACTTCCTGTCAGTACATCAAAGCATTTCCATGTAAAGCGATGTGTGGAGAAGACTGTTACTGATACTAATACTAGTATGTGACAACTCCAGCCCTATGTATTTCTCTTCCTTTTCCTCTCTCACCCCATCTCCAATGCTTCTCCCTAACATACATACACGCACAACATAAAAGTAATGGATCCACTAACAAGAGATGTATCCATGAAGTTTCAAATCAATCGATACTTTGCTGTCTGGGAACACTCTTAGCAAACTCATTTAATTCATTACAATATGCAAACAAAGAGGTTGGGATTACAGTTTTGCCCATGAGCACTATGTGATACTCATAAGCAGTAATGACATATGGATTGTTTTTGCTAACACTGACACAGAAACTGCAATTATCCTAAGAAAATGATCTGCAAATGCGATGGAGATGTTCCAGATCTGTAGAAAACTAGTGTTCTCTTCTCTAAACATCTGATGCACTTCGGCGTGTCTTTGATGGCAATGCAGCTTTCAAAATTAAATCCAACCAAGCACAAACAAGTAAATTAGACTTTTAATCACTGAAGAAATAGGATTAGATCCTGCTTGGACTACAGTGAACAGGATACAACTCTACCTGAGAAAACGTATTTTAAACTTGCCATGTACCGAGTGACTTCTCAAGGGATATTTAGCTGTTCATATTTGAGACCTCTCTCAGGTCACTTAAATAGTTCATGTAGGTGACTTTTTCCCAAACTTATGGCTTAAAAAAAAAAAAAAAGACAAAGAAGTATACAAATCAGTATGGGTGGAACATTTATGAAGGGTTTAGTTTCTATTACAAAAATGTAAGTGCTGTTGCAACTCAAAATTAGACTGTAATTGAAGCAGCAGGACACATTTCATTTCATATGATCAAACATATACAATGCATGCCTGAGAGTCTGATTTGAATAAAAATAACTGACTTCCATCTGAATGTTTCGTGATTTGCATAGATATGAAAAACACTGCTTTAAAAGCCACTGAAAAGCAGGTTTCATGCAGCATTAGAAAGCTCACAAAAAGAACTGTTAACTTTAGAGAAGATGCTATGCAGCCAACAGAAAAATGTGTTGGAGTTATTTAGGCATTCCTCTCCACCAAAATACAAAATAATGGGGCTGAAGATACAGACTATAAAGTAGTAAGTCACAGGTGAGATTTTTCAAAACATGCCTGGGGTATATCCTTGAAGTGTTGGGACATCAGCATATTTGTTTGGAAAAGGGCTGGAGAGCTTCTAGGAGACATCCTGAATAATAGGGTTTTTTTTCTACAAGTTGTACAAACAGACTTACAAATTTGAAGCACCAAGTATCACTAGCTAGGTCTTGAGTTTCAGGCAGAATATACTCCTTCAGACCATAATAATAAGCGTTTATAATAAAAAGCGTACTTCGCTGCAACTTACTTTGATAGTAAAACTGGAGAAAAAGTCTTTCACATCAATGAATATATCCCTGAATTGTCAAATACTCATACACACACTCCCTCTAGTGGGAGATGGTACAAATACCAGTCCTTTCAGCATTTTTAGGAGCTTTTAATTGAAATGAGCTAAATTTTGCTAGTAGGCAAGCAAACACCAAATCCCCACCACCATCTAAATGGATATTATTTTGATAACAGGTAGGTGGATTCTGTTCGCTCACACACAGAACTGTGCTCTTAGAGCTTTTTTGCAATTTGGAGAAAAGACATTTGACTTATCACATTACCTTCTTGACTGCATCTTTCAGGACTGGAAAGGAGATCAATTAATTTCCAGAGCTTGAAAAAATTCAAGTATTTAAAATGTATTAAATACTTTCAAATAAAAATATGCTAAAATACTTACTACATTTGTTATTCCTGCTAATGGTTCTTTCATTTTTTGAGATCTTAGCAAACACATTGTTCATGCAAAAATTCTTAGGCCATGTACTAACAGGTACCAAATGTGCTAGCAGACCACTGAAATACATGTTTCTTGATAGTGACATTTATTTTACATCTGCTATTTTTTCCACTATCTACAAATAAATATGGGCTATAATTCAGCAAAGCTAGGAAACAGAAAGTCCAGCAGGTTTTTCTCCCTTCTTTTTGGGAACTCTGGTTTAATATTGAGAAATAAAAGCATGATATGCTAAGATAAGGTCACTCTAAACTGGAAAGAAAAGGTACTGCAAACAATTTTTAAATTTTATTATTTTTGTAAATTAACAGTGTAAGTTTTAGTCTTCAATAAGAGTATAATTTAGGCAAAGTGTACATGAGCATTTTCTCACTTCAGTTTTAAAATGATACTCTGTTTTCCCTTGCTTGAGAAACCCAAGCTTGATCAACCCAAAGCATTTTAAGGAGTAAAGAAGGTTTTTTCACCTAGCTTCAGCTAATTCCTGTCATTTGGCTTATGGACCTTTTCAGATTTTACTCATAATTTCAATTATTTTGTTAGTCCCAGTGTAGCTTTGTTTCTGTTGGTCATGTATTTTAACAACAGAGTGTTACCAGATTAGGCTCAAAACGCATAAACAGGTACACAGTGGTAAAAGTCAAGTACAGGAACAGCCAGTCCTGGTGAAAGCAGGGTGTTCAGAAGGTCAAGACGGTGATACATCTAAGATGACAAGCCCTGGTTTGAATTTCCTATGCTAGATATGAATGCTTAAGCTTATCAGGATCAGCCGTTTTCACATTCAAAGTAAGATCCAGGGAAAATGTGTATTTGGAACAGGTCTCTGTAAATGTTTCTTTTGTAAGAACTGTCAGTCAATTCTTGCTATTAAGTCAAAGAGCATTGCTGTTGTCCAGCTGTGGGTCCACTGTGACTTTCCTGTAGCTATTCCCAAGGAGATCTCAGCTGCCTCTGAGAAAGAAGATGGTTTCACCTAAGTCTGGTAATATCCATTGAGAATTTTCCCGTTTTTTGGGGAGGGCTGTTTGTTTGGGGTTTTTTGGTGTTGTTTTTATTTCCCCTAGAAACTTCTCTATACCCATCCTAGAGCAAATTAGGAACAAAAAAATGTCATCCCCATTGCTGAGGCACCATCAGCTACTGGACATCCTGCTTCCATTACATTTTTCTCACCATTGCTCTATGTCCTGGATCTCTGGCATTTATTTTATTGCCAGTTGAAACTAGAAGACTAACTGCAGATACATCAATCATACTCTGGAATGATTTTTAGCTGCAACTACATTTTTATTTTTGCATGCTTCCTACATGTTCTGCTCTGTCTAGGCCTCTACCATTCGGAAAGTGAATCAATTGCAAGTTAACTGTAGTGGTCATTTTTACTTGGTTGATTATGGCTTCTCAAGATAAGCTGGTTTTGTCCTTCAGCCCTGAGGACATTCATAATATCATCTACAAAATGTTAGAATTACTTTTAAAGGGACAGAAGTTCAGAAGCAGAAACTAAGAAAGCTTAACCATCCTAACACTTAACAATATCTGCCCATTGATGCTGATTCCTTGTAGATAACATCAGTTTTTAGCATGCAATGGAAAAGAATGCATTGCTAAAATAAATCCACCTTCACCATTGCACCCTCTATCTCAAATTCTTAAGCACACTTCAGGGTTTATCCATTAACTTTGAACACACAAGTAGTACCATTCCTATTCACCTGAGATCGGACCAAAGGTTAACCATTCATTATTCACTCTCCATACCACCTAGTAACTCCAGTCACAGACCCAGTTCTATTGTGCTAAGTGCTGCCAAACAGGACAAAAAAGTAATTCACGGTCCACAGAATAACTGTGTTTTAATGTGTTGTTTACTTTAACATACCAGTAACACCACTATGAATTGAGAATTCATTTTCTTAGAAAGCAAAGAACTCTACCCTATTATTCATACCCAAGCTTAAAGTCACCTTCCTCATTAGTTCAAGACAGTTTTAATGGGAATTGTGCTGTTACCTGACATATTTTACCTCAAGTCTTTTTAAAAGCAACTTACTGGAGAACAAACCATCCTTGAACTAGACAGGAAAATGTGTTGAATAAACTGTCAAGTACCTTATAAGAGGTTTAAAGATACTCCACAGAATTTTTATGAGCTTGGTAGGAAGTACAACAGAGTGATTTAAGGTTTTTCTTATACCTAGAAATTTAAATGAAACTGTTAGAAGACTGCTGAATATCACAGATGGTAGAACTGAATAGCTACAACTGAATGGGAGATATTATTACAGAAACATTATATAGCATTCTTTTCAATTACATTAAAAAGATCTAATTCAGAAGGAATGGAGTGTAAAATGAAAAAATACCCCAATTTTAAAAAATGGCCAGTTTTGGTGATACAATTGTAGGCCAAGATACGATTATTACATTCCTAACCAATGTCTGTTATCTTATAGGTTTAATATCAGGGGATATTAGAGAAATAAGGTAACTTGAAAAAAAAAAAAAGAAAACGAGGAGTCAAAAGCCAAACCAAACAAAACCAAACACCAAACAAACCCCACATAAACCCCAAAACAAAATAATAAAAATAAAACCCCCAAAACTGCGGCAGAAAAAAATTATTTTTCCTTCATCTCCCTTTATTTTCTGCTTACAGGATTTTCCCATTGCAGAATATTTCTAAGTTTTGAGATGTTAAATTTATATTTAAGCATTTATTTTTACCACTACTTTTGTCTTGTGTTACTAGTAATTACTAGAGGAGAAGCCAACTGCACACTGTTTTATAATGGGTGATCCCCTTTGTATGAAACAAACCCCCCTCCCCAACAGCTTTGCTTGATTCTACAGTGGCGTCTATTTTCTTTTGATCTATTCTTCGGAAACTCCTCCTGTTAAACTTTTGCTTTCATGAAGCTGGTTAATTACTTCCATCCTTTGTACTCTTCTCTGTCCTCCCTTTCCTTTGGCCCCAAAACACACACATGGAAGAAGTCTGAAAGGTGCTATTTTTTTTTATTTTTACCTCTAGTTAGTACAGCTGAACATAACATGTTGGGCTGTGAATATGGCTTTGAGCTTCTCCATGACAGAATGCTAATGAGTTCTAACTGGGAATAAAACAATGGGTATATGGTTTTGTCCAGCTACCTGGGCTTCTCTATTCCTCTTTTGTTCTCCTGCCTTTTGGGTCAGAGTGGGGGAATTCACAGAACATAATTTTGGCATACAGGAAAGTCACATTTTGCTCCTGGATGGCATGGCAAAAGGAAAAAAAGAAGATACTGCACTTTTACTGCTTCTCCCCATACAGCAGCTGTAAATTTGGCTTGGGATTTTCCCAGATGGAAAACAGCTTTATTTACAGGAATTGCCAGTGCATGGGAAAAACCAGTAGTGTAGTCCAAATCTCTCACCAAAGACAAAATGAGATCCTTTGCCTTTCTTCTCCCTTACCCAGTCCTAGAAAGAATAGATAACTTGTACTAACCATATTCAGAAACCTATAAGCAAAAATAAGCTCTTTTGGTCTGTTGCTGGGTGGAGTGCAGTATCTCATGAAAGCAGTCAAGGGCTTCAGATGACAGCTTCCCACTGCTGCTCTAACAGCCACTATGCACCTCATCTTCTTGCTCATTGGGTTTTAGAGTTTCAGGAGGTTATTGGGTGAGGTTCAAAAGAGCCTGAGCTCTGGTACTAGACAACCAAAAAAGTGTTGTGCATATCTCAAGGTCAATTTTCAGAAGAGGGTCAGGTATTTCACAGGGGCTGCTCCCAGTCTAGTCTAGAAACACTCAATAACCTTTTCCATGGCTTTTTTTTTTTTTTTCTTTTGCATTTGCTTCTTGTTCCAGCTTCCAAATGGGAAAATCAGACATGTATGATCCATCTCTCACCAACACACACACACAGCTCTCACTCTCAGAAAAAAAGCTGTATTTTTGCTTCCAATCATGTTGTCCTTATGAGGCCTACTGACAAACAAGTAACAATGTGCAAATAAGCAAAAGACTAACTGATTTCAACAGAAACTTGCTGCTTCCTTGGGAAACGTGCACTTTAAGAGAATAAACAGTAGAACTTTAGCTTCTATTATTAAAATGCCATTTATCTATGTGCTTTGGTCTTGACTACACCCTAGCCCATTAAAACATGAAGTCAGGAGCTGCAGCCATTTTTACTCCAAAAATCAGGCATATAGGTGTACAGCAATCCCTTCAAGGCTCTACATATAACAGCTAATGAATGCTTCAGGGCCTGTGAGATATGGCTTGTTAAAAACTAATCCTTCCTTTCTTGTACACAGCACAGCCTTGGACTGAGCAATGGTTCAAACACAACTGTGAGATAATCAAGATTGTCATCACATATGGTGTCACAGGTTATCTTGTTAAATAGTGCATGGAAAAGACAATGGCTCTTGGCTTTTTGTCTCCTTTATACCTTTGGGGAACCACTGAACCACCCAGGCCATTCCTCCATACTGCACGGGACACACAAGAGAACCAACAGCACTGATACCACAAAAATTTGCAATAGTAAAATGAACTCAGCTGCAGGGGATCAGGAAAGACTGGCTTCTTTCATGGAAGTTAGTTACAGACATTACTCAACCAAAAGAGTAAACCAAATATTCTGGAGACATACTTCCTGACAAACTTTTTGTAGGCTGTTTGTAACCATTTCAGAGATGGTTTATTCAGACTCATCAGGCCATAGTGAAAGTAGACAACTGTATAATCATTCCCTACATACTGGTCCAGAGTATACTTTAAGTATCTGAGAAAGTTAACATTTTTGGTTTAAGCATTTTTACTGGATGACCTTTTAAAAGCAGTAACTAAGAAAGAAAATGTGCTATTTTTGCACAGAATGCTAATGACTGCAAATTCATGTTGGTTTCAGTGTATTCATCTAACAAGTTCATCTGCCTTTAGTGGCAGTGCTGCAAATGATTACACATTACTGAAAAGCCTTAGAATTTGAAAGAAGATTACAAAAACTATGGTACTTATGAATCACTAAAAGATGAAGACAATATGGGACTGCATTTTCCAAGAAATTTTTTAAAAGATGCACTTTAGCTGACAGTGGCTTTTATTTTACTCTCTTCTGCTCTCTGTAAATTCCTTCCTTTTAGCCAAGCAAACAATGTCATTTTGGCTTTTCAAAACAATAAAGAATAAATCTTGGGTTTTACTCTCAATTTAAAAGTTTTTATATTTTTGAAAAATCCATTAGCCCTAATTACTGCCAATTACAACTTCTTCCTGTAAGCTGTCTTCTTGACTATATGTGCCTTTCCTTTGTATTGTGGAGACTGCATTCATAGATCATTTTCCTTAAAACTAATTTAAAGAACTATACTACTTATCCCATCTTGTAATAATACTGCATGTTTTATAAGCAGATTTCCATGTGTTCATTCCTTTATGGTATGGTTTAAGATGCTTTTCCCTTCCCTTTCTCCCACAGTTGAGAACACTGTATGGCATATTACACAGCTCAATGATTCAAATAAAGCAATAACGGAGGAGTACAATCTGGCCACACGTCTTGCTGTGTCAGATTTCAACTTTCTCATGTCATTCTCAATTCTGTGACAGAGCCCCAGCTATTACTCTTAATTGTATGTAAACGATTTTCATTCAATAAAATAGTTTCATGTGCCATTCATTAGGCTGTGGCTATCTACAAGTACCAAGGCCACTTCGACTATCCACATCTGCATGGAAAAAAGCCCATAACTTCACTCTTGCCACCGTAGTCTCACAGTCTCATTTATTTTCTTACTCCCTCAGCACACTGTCGAGCTTTGACTGTGAACAGTCTAGGCCAAGGACTGCCACTGCAATTAATATAATGTTGTTTTGATCCGTGACAAGTACTAATGGTATTTTAATGGAAGAAGTAGTAGGAAATCATTCAAGACTTTTTAAAAAAAGAGTTTTAAATTAAAATATACCTAAACAAATATTCTTACATACAGAGTGCCTCATGTTTTATTTTACAGCATGTAAATTCCTTGGCACATTACATCCAGAAACCCTGTACTTCTAAAAATAATTGTGAGTGTTTTGTGGGCATAAAACAACCAGTATTTTTGTACAGTCAATTACCTGCTCCAAGGCAGTCTCAAATGTTCTTGTTCTTTACCTTTTTCTCACGTGTGCGAAAAGCAACCCTTCAGCACCTCAAAGCTACTTTCACATCCTCCTTAATATCTGCTGTGCTGATAAAAAAATAAAAAATCTCGATTATCACCAGACAGCTGGCATGCTGTGACCTTGCTATTCACAACTGCTGGTGTTGTCTCATCATTTTCTGCACTCCCACAATCTGCTTGTTACATTAATCTACAGCTCCTTGCTTTTTATTTCAAGGTTGCCCAAATGGAGAAGTCAAAGTTTCTGTACACTGACATGTGCATTGACAGCTGCTCCACATTAACACTGGTGTCAATGCTCTCCGAAAGCACACTCATTTCTTTGCACAAAGGTAGTAAATTACAAACAAATCTCCATCTCATCTCCCCCCAAAATCCACTGTTTCCTTTAAATCCTTTAACCTTCTGAACTTGCAAGGCAACCAGAAGTCTGTCCACCATATACTCCCGCTACAGGCCAAGCAAAGGTATACAAGGTCACTCAAAAGCCTAGTAAAATCAATGGCCTTCCTTCCCCCAACTTTAACAGGTTCTCAGCTGGATCCTGCATTTAAAATCTACTTTGCACTAAAATGAACAACGCAATGTCAACAGATCTTGTTTCAAGTGTTTTGGGTTTTGTTTTGGCTTTTTTCCAAGTTTTTTTCCAACCTGTTGATCTTGGAGTCCAACCCCCCCTGCCAGAGCAGGCCCATAGAATCCAGCACAGGTCACACAAGAACGCAGCCAGGCGGGTGTTGAAAGTCTCCAGAGAAGGAGACTCCACAACCTCTCTGGGGAGCCCGTTCCAGTGCTCTGTGACCCTTGCAGTAAAGAAGTTCCTCCTCATGTTAAGGTGGAACCTCTTGTGCTGATAAGGTGCACCACCCCCTGTACATCATCCCTCTCTTTATCATGCAAGTTTCAATAAGGTAGAAGTAACAGTATTGATTTCAGCCAGATTTATGTGCCAGTAACTAATAAGTGTTAGAGAAAAACTGTTACTAAATATTTCTGAATGCTTTCCACTCACACTTTCTCAGTATCTTTCTAACCTATAAACAGCCACATAAAAGCTATATTGTCTCATTTTAAATTTTAACGTGATTGGTACCAAAATTGCATTTCACAAAAATGAAAAATACCACTAGTGGCAAAGTTTGCTCCTAAGTACTTGGTGTATCATCTCATCATGTGTACCTATGATGGTCAGGAATCAATAGCACATAAGTATGTATTTCAAATAAACTGAATTTAAATTTTTTTTTCAAGCGAAGTGTAGCTGACTCTATCTTATCTGAACAATTTCCTCCCAATTTTTTTTTTCTTAAACAGAATGTTTATGGTTTGTAGGAATCTAATGATACGGAGAAGTTTTCAGGGGGCACCAAATTCAACCTGCAGCTCACACTTGTATTTGCACCTCTTAGCTTTCAACTCCACCATAGGTTTCAATTAGGCTAGAACTTGACCACAGTAATCTCCGAGACTTATCTTTCTGGTACTTTTTTCAAATCAGTTTTCAGTAGACTATCACCAGCATTCAGCCAAACTTTCAGAATAAATCCAATGTTCAGTATATTTGATTTTCACAGACTTCATCCCAAGCAAATATTTCCCAAAGCTCTTCTCAAAGGAAATGGGGCTCTACCTTTCTTCTAAAGTACTTATTTACACCAGGCCTTTCCATCATATTGAATTTTAACTGTAAATCATAACTATATTCTTTGACACTAGAATGCTTTTCAGATGATGTGAGTAATGAAAGTCTCAATGAATTGGTGGTACTGAGAAGAAAAGCCATCTCCTTGAGCCCCCTCTTGAAGAAAAAAGGGGAAAAATTAAAAATAGATACAATGCTTCTGCTGCATAGCATGGAATAAAAGCCAATTTATCCTTCATAGTAATTGCTAATGCTATAGTTGGAAGTAGTGACTCCATCTAAAGAGCACAGATTTCAATCTCTCCCAAAACCTGCTGAACAACAGCTGGCTTTTGAACAGCCAAGCTACTGTACAAGTGAGAGCAACTCTGATAACATTAAAACATTTGCAAACATTCAACACACAAAGTTACTAGGAAGCTAGATATAATTTAGATGGAATCAAAGAATATCAGGAGTGGGGAAGAAACCATCTGTCTTGTTTTCAGCTTACTGTTCCCTTTGGGGCAGCAATTAGAAAGTTTCCAGTTACAAGACAAATTTACTGGAGCACCCCCAGAAATTGATTTTTCTGTTGACCACAGAATTCTCTGTTCCTGGGAGATAATCTTTAATAGTGTTTACAAAAGTAAAGTGGTTTCTGAAGTTTATTTTATTATTTATAATACAGCAGGAACTCTGCTATGGAATTTATAAACATAACAACACATGAGGGGAGCATGTAATGTACTCGGGAAAAGTGTAAAGTGTTGCAATTCGGGCGTAGCAATCTGGCACCGAAAGCGCACGGCTGCCGCCCAATAGCCGCGCGGTCCAAAAA